>PVIA01003584.1:0-163775 GCA_004024845.1 Tonatia bakeri | reverse complement strand
AGGCCCGCTTGAAGACAAAGCATAATTAAAATGGCAAATTTGAAAGACAAAGACAGAATCTTAGAGGCAGCAAGGGAGAAAAAGGAAGTAACACACAAGGGACCCCAATAAAACCAGCAGCTGATTTCTCAACAGAAACATTACAAGCCAGAAGGGAATGGCAAGAAATATTCTAAGTAATAAAAAACAAAAGCCTGAAACTAAGACTACTCTATCTAGGAAGGCTCTCGATTAATAGAAGGCCAAAAATAAGGAGCTTCCCAGACAAAAGAAAGCTCAAAGAATACACCTCCACCAAACCAGCATTGTAAGATATGCTAAAGGCACTGCTTTAAGAAGAGGAAGGAAAAGAGAGAGAGGAACACAGTACAAAGGGAGTAAAATGGCAATTAGTAAGTACCTATCAATCATAAAATTAAATGTAAATGGATTAAATGCTCTAATCAAAGACATAGAGTAGCTGAATAGATAAGAAAACATGGATAAGACCCACACATATGCTGCCAACAAGAGACCCACCTCATAACAAAAGCCCTACACAGACTGAAAGTGAAAGGGTGAAAAAAAATATTCTAAGCAAACAGACAGGAAAAAAAGCTGGGTAGCAACACTTATATCTGACTAAATAGACCTCAAAACAAAGGTCATAAAAAGAGACAAAGAAGGACACTTCATAATATTCAAGGGAAGAATCCATCAAGAAGACATAAATATTGTAAACATATATGCACCCAACATAGGAGTACCCAAATACATAAGGAAATTCTTGGAGGACTTCAAGAAAGATCTGGACAGCAATACAATTATAGTGGGGGATTTTAACACCCTACTGTCAGTAATGGATAGATCTTCTAAACAAGGTATCAACAAGTATATTGTGGAACTGAACGACACATTACATCACATGGAATTAACTGATCCATACAGAACCTTTCATTCCAAAGGAGCAAAATACGCATTCATTTCAAATGGACATAGAACATTTTCAAAGACAGACCACATAACAGGACACAAAACAAGCCTCAACAAATTCAAGAAACCCAAAATCATATCAATCATTTTCTCAGACCGCAAAGGACTAAAACTAGAAACCAACCTCAAGGAAAAAACTCAAAAACATTCAAACTCATGGAGACTGAATAGCATGCTATTAAACCATGAGTGGGTTGATAATGAGATCAAGGAAGAAATCAAAAGTTTCTGTAAAGAAATGAAAACAAACACAAAACAGTTAAAACTTATGGTACACAGTAAAGGCAGTCCTGAGAGGGAAGTTTATAGCAATACAGGCCTACCTAAAAAAGACAAACATTTTAAATAACAGCCTAACTCTACATCTACAAGAACTGGAGGAAAAACAACAAACAAAGCCCAGAGCAAGCAGAAGGAAGGAAATAAGATCAGACAACAATTCAATGACATAGAAACTAAAAGAACAATTCTAAAGATAAATAAAACCAAGAGATGGTTCTCTGACAAGATAAACAAATTAGACAAGCCTTTAACCAGATTCATCAAGAAAGAAAGAGAGGAGCCAAATAAATAAAATCAGAAATGAAAGAGGAGAAATTACAACTTGTATCACAGATACACAGGATGGTAAGAAATTACTACAAATAGCTATATGCCAAGAAATTTGAAAACCTGAGTGAAATGGACTAATTTCTTGAAAAATATAATCTTCCAAAACTGAATCAAGGAGGAGGAGAAAGCCTAAGCAGACAGGTAACACCTGGTGAAATTGAAGCAGTAATCAGAAAACTCCCATCACACCAAAGCCCTGGACCAGATGGTTTCACAGAATTTTACAAAACATTTAAGGAAGAGCTAACCTGTATCCTTCTCATACTATTCCAAAAAATCCAAGAAGACTACCAAAATCTTTTTATGAGGCCAGCATCATCCTAATCACAAAATCAGACAAAGATACAACAAAGAAAGAAAACTTCAGGCCAAAATTGCTGATGATCAGACGCTAAATTCCTCAGTAACATATGGACAAACTGTTTAGAGCAATACATCAAAAAGATCATCCATTACAATGAAGTGGGATTCATCCTAGAGATGCAAGGATGGTACAATATTCGCAAATCAATAAACATAATACATCACATAAACAAAATGAAAGACAAAAATCACATGGTCATATCAATAGATGCAGAAAAAGCATTTGATAAAGTATGGCACCCACTTATGATAAAACACTCAGTAAAGTGAGAGCAGAGGTAGCATATTCAACACAGTAAAGACCATATATGAAAAACCTACAGCCAACATCATACTCAATGGGCAAAAACTAAAACCGTTCCCCTAAGATCAGGCACAAAACAAGGGTGTCTGCTGTCACCACTTCTATTCAACATAGTATTGGAAGTCTTGGAAGCCACAGTGATCAGAGAAGAAGAAATAAAAGGTATACAAACTGGAAAGGAGGAAGTAAAACTATCATTGTTTGCAGATGACGTGACAGTGTACATAGAAAACCCTATAGATTCCACCAAAAAAACTACTTGACCTAATAAGTGAATTTGGGAAAGCAGTGGGATACAAAGTCAATATTCAGAAATTAAAGGCATTTGTGTATACCAACAATGAAATATCAGAAACAGAAATCAGGAAAAACAATCTCATTTGGTATAGCCACAAGAAAAATAAAGTACCTAGGAATAAATCTAACCAGAGGTTAAAGACCTGTACTCAGAAAACTATACAACACTGAAGAAAGAAATTAAGGAAGACACAAACAAATGGAAGCATATACCATGTTCATGATGTGGAAGAATGAACATCATCAGAATGTCCATACTGCCCCCCAAAATCTATAGATTCAACACAATCCCTATTATAATACCAATGACATTTTTCACAGATATAAAAGAAACATTTCAAAAATTTAAAGGGAACCATAAATGACCCTGAATAGCCTCAGCAATTTTGAGACAGAAAAACAAAGTAGGAGGGATCACCATACCTGACATCAAACTATATTATAAAGCCAAGGTAATCAAAACAGTCTTGTACTGGAATTAGAACAGATATGGATCAATGGAACAGAATAGAGAGCCCAGAAGGAAACTTAAGTCTCTAAAGTCAAATAATACTGGACAAAGGGGGAAGAAGCATGAAATGGAGTAAAAATAGCCTCTTCAACAAATGGTGTTGGGAGATCTGGAAAGCTACATGCAAAAAAATGAAACTCAACCACCAACTTACACCATACACAAAAATAAATTCAAGGTGGATAAAAGACTTAAAAATAAGTTATGATACCATAAAAGTCCTAGAGGAGAACATAGGCGGGAAAATCTCAGATACTGCACAAAGCAGTATTTTCACCAATCTGTCCCCTTAGAGTAAGGGACACAAAGGAAAGAATAAACAATGGGACTTCATTGAAATAAAAAGTTTCTGCACAGCTAAAGAAAACATTAACAAAATCTAAAGGGAACCAACTGTATGAGAAAATATATTTGCCAATAATTACCTTAGATAAGGGTTTGATTTCCAAAATATATAAAGAACTCACACAATTCCACTCCAGAAAGACAAACAATCCAATTAAAAAATGGGCAAAAGACTTAAACAGACACTTCCCGAAGGAGGACATACAGAGGGTCCAGAAACACATGAAAGGATATTCAGCATCACTACTCATCAGAGAGATGCAAATTAAAATCTCAATGAGATACCACTTCACACTGGTCAGAATGGCCATCATAAACAAAGCAACAAACAAGTGTTGGAGAGGTTGTGGAGAAAAGGGAACCTCAGTGTACTGTTGGTGGGAATGCAGACTGGTGCAGCCACTATGGAAAACAGTATGGAATTTTCTCAGAAAACTAAAAATGGAACTGCTTTTTGATCCAGCAATTCCACTGCTGGGATTATACCCTAACAATCCTGAAACAGTAGCTCAAAAGAACCTATGCACCTCAATGTTCATAGCAGTACAATTTACAACAGCCAAGTGCTAGAAGCAACCTAGGTGCCCATCAGTAAATGAATGGATCAAAAAACAATGGTACATTTACACGATGGAATTCTATGCAGCAGAAAGAAAAAATGAGCTCCTACCCTTTGTGACAGCATGGATGGAACCAGAGAGCCTTATGCTAAGTGAAATAAGCCAGGCGGTGAGGGACAAATACCATATGATCTCACCTATAAGTGGAACCTAATCAACAAAACAAACAAGCAAAATATAACCAGAAACACTGAAATAAAGCACAAATTGACAGTAACCAGAGGGGAGGCTAGAGGGAGATAACGGGGGGAGAGTTATCAAGGAACATGTATAAAAGACCCACGGACAAAGCAAAAGGTGGGTTGGATTGAGGGTGTGAGGTGGGGGTAGTTGGGGTGGGAAAATGGACACTACTATTCAAACACCAATAAAAAAATGATAATAAAAAATCACTTTGGAAAACAATCTGGCAATACCCATAAAAACTAAGCACACGCACAGGCTACTGTTTAGAGTAGCATTCTTCTTAATAGCTGAAAATTAAAAAGAATTCAAATGTCTATCACAGATAAATAAGTGTGGTCTGCTCATGAAATGGGATACTATATACTATGTAACAGTATGTATTATATATACTGTATAACAATAAGCCAACTACAACTACTCACTGAAACAGGGCTAATGCTCATAAATACAATGTTGGAATAAAGAAGCCAGACACAAAGAGAACATCCAGTCGGTTTTCGTAAGTTTAAAATAAGTGTAAATAAAAACTAATCTACGGTGTTAAAGTCAGGACAGTGGTTACCCTTGGGGCACTATACCTGGTGGGGGCACAAAGATTCTATTATTATGGTACCATTCTTTTTCTTCATCTGGATGCTGGTCATACAGGTATATGTGAAAATCCAACAAACTGTACACTTATTTCTGCACTTATCTGAATGTGTGTAATACTTCCATGAAATTTACCAACAAAAACTACACAGAAAAAAACACAGGAAAAACATATAAACTCAAAATAGGAAAACCTTTCCATGACGCAAAACTCAAAAGCCGTAACTGACAAATTCACCCATTTAAAATTTTAAAATAAATGGCAAAAATCACAACAAGCAGTGCTGAAAGAAAAACAACGATTAGATAAAATATTTATAATTCTACAACAAAGGGCAAAACCTAGAAGAAAAAAGGCCAACAATATAAAAGGAAAATGGGCAGAGGATACAAACAGTTTGGAGAAAAAGAAATACAAGTAACTCAAATGTATGAAAAGATGTTCAATATCACTCATAATAACAGAAAAAAATGAAACATGTAATGAAATTCCATTTTTCACTTTTCAGATATGTGATAATTCCTGGAAACAGGTTTATACAGATAAATAGTGTAACCTGAGAGGCTCTCTCTACATCTGTAACAAATGCACATAACCTTGAACCAGCAAATCCACCTCCAGGAAATTGTCCTATAGATAACTGAGAATATACAAATTAATGTCTATACAGTGTCTACTAATTAGACAAATTAATGTCTATTACAGTCATTAATTGAGAACTGATTAAATAAATTAGGGTACATCCTAGAATATTACGCAGTTTTAGTTTGTGTTTTAAATAAGAACAAAGGAGCACTTTATATACTGACATGAAAAATTCCAGGTTATAATGTAAAGTTAAAAAAGGGTAAGAAGAGGACAGTACATAAGCACGCTAACTTGTACTAACAAAAACTGATATACATATTTGTGCGCATATATCTATAAAATAACTTTTAAAAAAGTCCAAGAAGCTAACACTGTATTATGTATTAGAGCGAATCTAAATGCTATCAACTGTAAGATGCAGAATTATTTTATGGCCTAAAAAAAACAAGAGTCACCAATTAAATTATGACTAGATTTTCTTATCACATACAATATTTTATTCTTTTCCAAGGGCTACCTTTAGATTTACATACAAATATCATTTAATAATACATGTGCTTACATAAAAAGGAAAATATTGGTAAAACATTTTTAAATGTGACATCTGCCTCTTCTGAATCATTTTCAACTTGTTTGTTAATGATATAATGATTATCCTCTGTGCCACCAAGAGTTTCCTTTTTAAAATAACCCATTATTGTTTCTGATTTTCTTCCAGGTTATGCGATAGGGCAATCCTGTGTATGTATCTCAGTAATAGAACTTCAAAACTTAGCACTATTCCATCTAATTTTCAGAATCTCCCTTTTTTTTAGGTTCTGCTAACGTAGTCCTCAAACTTCACTGTGCATATAAATCTTGTTAACATTCTGCCCACTATGTTTTTATCCATATTTATTAACATGTGTGTTTTTCATATTTATTTCTTTGCATGCATTAAAATTATTTTTATTTACTAACAATTCTGTAGGTTTTGACAAATGCACAAAGCAGTGACTTTCAACTGATATGCCACAAGAATTTTAAAAAATGCAACACCTGACTATTTTGTCACAGGCACTGACCTCTTTTCCCTTACACTGTCAAATAAAAAAAAAAAAGACAAAAGCCAACACAACAATAACTATTTGGTATGAATAAATCAAAATAATACCTCTTTTTGTTTGTCAGATTGGCAAAAATATGTATTATTTTGTATGCCGTGGAATTTTGGTGATTAGTTTATATATGCCATGTGATTTAAAAAAGGTTAAAAATAGCAACCACCAACCAAAATCAGGACACAAACCGGTTATCTCATTCCCCAAAATTCACTATGCTGTTCCTCACTCCACCTACTCCCAAATAACCAGTAATATAGTCTCCATTCCTAGAGGTTTCCCTTTCCCAGACTGTCATACAAATAAACTCACGTAGTCATGATCTTTTGAGTCTGGCCTCTTTCACTCAGCATAATGCATTTGAAATGAACCCATGTCATTGTGTGTTTAAGTTAGGAGCTACATTTAACTGGAAAAAAAAAATCCTTAGTTTAGAATACTTTATTTAATTCTATGGCTTTATAAAACAAGGAACATTTTCTTCTTTTAGAAACTTAAGCCCTGGATGATGTAGCTCAGCAGACTGAGCACAGGCTGCAAACCAAAGGGTCACTGGTTTGATTCCCAGTCAGGGCACATGCCTGGGTTTCAGACCAGGTGTCCAGTGAGAGGCACTGAGAGGCAATCACACATTCACGTTTCTCTCCTTCTCTTTCTCCCTCCTTTCCCCTCTCTCTAAAAATAAATAAAATCTTTACAAAAAATAAACTTAAGTTACCACACAACACAGTCACTGTTAATAAGTGATAAAATACAATTCCCACCTGATCATCATCTTCTACCACCACCAGGGTTAATTTATTCTTCTTAAAATCCAATCTGGTTATCTTAGGCCTGCAACAATATGAGAATAATAACTAGATTTCAAATAAATGTCACAAAAATGTTGTTGTTAATTCAAGCACATTAATTATCTAATTTCTAAATTGAACACTGGTAAGGGTAAACATAACCTGCACTACCCATCAAGAAGGCCTCCAATCATAAAAATAGTTAATACGGGGAAAAAAGGTTTCAAAAGCAATTAACTCTAGCAAATTAATGCTGCACATTTATCAGGCATTAAAAATGTTAAGAAGCCCTGGCCAAGTGGCTCAGTTGGCTGGAGCATTGTCCTGTGCACCAAGAGGTTGTGTGTTTGATTCCCGGTCAGGGCACATAACTAGGTTGCAGGTTCGATCCCCAGTCAGGGCATGTACAGGAGGCAACTGTTCAATGTTTTTCTCTTACATCAATATTTCTCTTTCTCTCTCTCCCCCTCTCCCTCTCTGTCTAAAATCAATAAACATGTCCCTGATGAGGCTTAAAAGAAAAATGTTAAGGAAAAACAAGTGGAGAAATCCATATAAATATTTCAAAGGCTCCTGCCCTGGCTTGTGTGGGTCAGTGGATTGAAAGTTGGCCTGCAAACTGTAGGGTCACCAGTTTGATTCCCAGTCCGGGCACATGCCTGGATTGCGGGCCAGGTCCCCAGTAGGGGGTGTGCGAGAGGCAACTGCACATTGATGTTCCTCTCCCCTTTCTTTCTCCCCCACTTCCCTTCTCTCTACAAACAAAATCTTTAAAAATATATATACTTTATAGGCTCCCAACAACGGTGTAAGGGACCCTCAGGCCTAGTGTCAAAGCAGCAACCCAGGAACTGGATACAAGAAAGACTATGAAGTTTTTTTAAAAGCATAGAGGAAAAGAAATTATCAATTAGGGTCCTCAACTCTATTTTCTACAGCAATTTTGGTCTGAGGAAATACATCTGTAATTAAAAAAATAAAATTTTAACCTCACTTTATGGCCCACTTTCCAACTCTCTCCTGTAGTAAAAACCCTAAACAACCTATCACATTTGAACTCTCTACTTCTGTGAACTGTAAAATGCCAAAACAATGCAATTCTCACTAATTTTAAACATAATCTACATAAAATACTGTAAAAGATAGTTGCTTACAAGAGCTGTACTAAAACAGTGAGTAAGTGTAATAGGTGGAGGAGGGGTACCTATCACTTATTTCAGTGTAACAAATACTTACATAATGCCTACTAAGTATCAGGTAGTCTAAGTGTTTTCTATGTAATAATTCAATTCATTCTAACAACAATCTATGAGATAAAGATGCTTTATCTCACTGCCTAGAGCATTTTCTGACCACAAAGCATATCCCATTAGCCCACTGGGCAAGCTGAAAATGTCAGAGAATTAACACTCAGGGACTGGGTAAATAAACAAACACCAAAGGTCCCTCACCCAGCAAGGGACAGTAATGAAGGTGCTCCGCTCAAGTCTCTGAGGAAAGCCCTTAGCAGGGACACCTGGATGCAGAAACAAATGAAATGCTATCCTCAACTCCTTAAGGGGAAATACTTTTCAACCTAAAATTCCATTCTTGGCTCAATTATCAAGAAAGCATTAAGAGAAAAATATACCATTTTAAGGCATCCAAGGATTCAAATATTTTACCTCCTACACCCTTTTCTCAGAGAGTTACTTGAGAAAATATAAAATCAGAAAAAACAAAAGCAGAGAGGAAAATATGGGAAGAAAACACAGGATCCTGGCTGAGAACCACAAAATTGGAAGTCCCAAGATAAAAGCTATAGAGCATCTTGGACAGCAAACAGGTCACAATGAAATAGAAGAATCATTTCATGTAACCCTTGAGAATTTTAAAGAAGTTGAGGAGAACACAAAGGCAGGTAATTTAAAGGGATGTATGTGGTGCTGTGCAAGACACTGGGGGAGGAGGAGCCAAGAGCATTAGTAAAAACAAAAAGCTATACAGCAAGGAAAGGTAATCCCAGTTGTGATTTCAAGGATTTTAGATTTTGGGGTACATCAGGAAGAAGAGAGAGAGACAACAGTATTGCACAATAGGCTTTATTGAGAGGTGTTTGGACAGGGTTGTGCAAGAGGGAAGTCCTTCACAGGCGGAGAACATCCAGAGACAAATGGCAGGACCACCACCTAGAAGGAGAAGGAGGCATGGGAAGTGCCAGATAGAAGGGCAACCAGAGAGGGGGCTTATGTGTCTAGCCAATGGCATTCAGCAGCAAGGGCGAAGTCTCTCAGTCAGAGAGCTCTGAAGGGCAGTAGTGGTTTGGAGTCTTACATAGCTAAAGATTTGTTTTATCTCTTGCTAGCAGTTTTCAGTAGCATATGCAAAAAAGACAGGTTCTAAATGGCTAAAAATACACTTACTGGGCTATATGTAAAGGAAATGGATAAGTAAGAATTTGAGTTTTATGCTGGCGGGCTCTGAGCTAAATACCAATCCTCACATCCTCACACAGGGCCATCTTCAGCCCACACATAAAACACCAGTATTCTACTAAAGTCTATAACAGTTCTGACACAGACATAGTAATGTAAACACTATTTCCTGATTTTCAGCTTTTAAAACCAACCAGACAAAACCTGAAGATCTTATGGTCATATATCTATCCTTGATGTAAAACACGAATATAATTTAAAAGTTTCGATGACAGAAGTTGGGACATGGAAGAGAGGCATAGCTTAAAAAGAGATGTAAAAGTATTAATATCTTCCTCTCATACAATAAGGAGTAGGGAGTAAAAAGGCTGTGGAAAAAGAAGTACTATATATACTGACATAACTGCATGATAATAGTGAGTGCTCGTGTGAACATTTAATACATAAAGAAATATGTAATATTTATATTAAAACATACATGTTGACATACCTTGGAACTAATGGAAAATGCAGGCAGGAGAGTTTTACTGGTAATAACGATGGGTAGGAGTATGACAAGAGACAGTTTCAATTCATTTAGAAGCTTTTCAGAACCATTTGATTTCTAAGTTCTATTTTATATATTAACTTCATATAAATGTTTTTATATATTAAAAACAAAACAACAATAAAAATCTTGGACAATAACTCTGCTTACCAAAAAAATAAGCCAATTTTGGTTTCTCCTTCAAAAACAAGAACTCCTGTTGGGGTTAGTCCCAAGCTATAGTCATTCCCGTCTCTGGCCTAATTTAATGAAAGCGAAATGTGTTAGCTTTATTTGCATAAAACAAGTTTCACAACTTTACACAACTGTTTAATTTTATTTTCACAGTGAATTATATTAATTATATACCAGTAATATTAATTCACAAGGTGTTTTCAACAATTAGAGTATCCAAAACAACATTCTCAGGAATATCAATGTGTACAATTAGCTCACTGAAATACTACAGTTTTAAGGTATGTCTTCATTGAAAATAGTTACACTCCCACTACAACAAAAGCTCTTTCCAGATTCCTCCCATATTCTATTCACCACTTAAATTACAAATTTTGAAAAAAACTGTTTCTGGGAAATTTTAGCTACTTAAACTAGAAATATCTTAAATCATACACAAGCTATACTACAGCTTACCGAAGTCCCCTAAAGTTACCGACTTTAAACTCTGCTTCCTCAACTACTTTCATTTTCATAGAACCTGTTTATGTTACATGAAATAAGATGATATGAATATGAAGTGAAAAAACAGAAAGTGGTTATAAAAAACTGGGAAAAAAAAGCAGCTTAAAAGAGAAGATACACTTTTTGGAAATTTTGTTTGTCTGTCTTCTTTCTTATAATTAACCTGTATGTGAGATTCTTATCATTCAGTATTTAATCTCAGCCCTTATAAACTACTCATCTAAAGTACCCCCTGCTATCGCATGCACACTCCATGGCCTTTCTCAGATTGAAAAATTTCATAGCTTGAATCTTGAAGCAATGACTTTTTTCAAAAGCATCACAACACAGTGCTTACCTTGACCACATGCATATCAACCCCATACATTTCTAGCCATTTGGCTTTATTCAGATAATTGGTTTCAGCTTGTGCTGGTGTCTGACCTCTGAAATTAAAAAAATAATAAAATTTTTAAATAATAATAAATGTAAACCGAATTATATGCCAAGAAATAGAAGAAAACAAATATCAGATAATTATTATAGTGATGTTAAAGAAAGTGTGATAAAATGTCAAGTACCTGTATTCCTTCCATTTTTCAAAAATAGCCAGCTCCATCTCTTCAGTCTGAATGGGCATGAACCTGAACTCAGATACAAGTTCAGGACTATGCTCAGCAAGATCATAGTCACCAAGTTCAGCTACAAATGTAAGTTTCACAAAGTTATATTTTGCTAATAAGTTTATTTCCTTCCAAATCTTCCTCCACAACCAATTTTATTAATAAACATTGCCAAGATTATAAAGATTCTTTCCCAAATTATCAGGAATTGTCAACACCCAAACCATTCCCAAAAATTAACCCAGTGATGACTGATGACTTCTTTTATTTATTTATTTTTAACTTGTATTTTGCATTTTATTTTTTAAATATATTTTATTGATTATGCTATTACAGTTGTCCCATCCCCCCCTTTATTCCCCTCTGCCCTGCACAGCCCCTCCCACTCACATTCCCCCCCGCTTTAGTTCATGTCCATGGGTCACAGTGTAAGTTCTTTGGCTTCTACATTTCTTGTATTATTCTTAACCTCCCCCTATCCATTTTCTACCTATTCTCTATGCTACTTATTCTCTGTACCTTTTCCCCCTCTTTCCCCCTCCCACTGCCCTGCTGATAACTCTTCATGTGATCTCCATTTCTGTGATTCTGTTTCTGTTCTAGTTGTTTGCTTGGTTTGTTTTTGTTTTTGTTTTAGGTGTGGTTGTTAATAGCTGTGAGCTTGTTGTCATTTTACTGTTCGTATTTTTTATCTTCCTTTTCTTAGATAAGTCCCTTTAACATTTCATATAATAAGGGTTGGATGATGACCAACTCCTTTAACTTGTTCTTATCTGAGAAGCACTTTATCTGCCTTTCCTTTCTAAATGAAAGCTTGCTGGATAGAGCAATTTTGGACGTGGGTCCTTGCCTTTCATGACTCAGAATACTTCTTTCCAGCCCCTTCTTGCCTGCAAGGTCTCTTCTGAGAAACCAGCTGACAGTCTTACGGGAACTCCTTTGTAGATAACTGTATCCTTTTTTCATGCTCCTTTTAAGATTCTCCCCTTAATTTTAATTTTGGGTAATGGTAATGGTGATGTGCCTTGGTGTGTTCCTTCTTGGGTGCAACTTCTTTGGGACTCTCTGAACTTCCTGGAAGTCTATTGCCTTTGCCAGATTGGGAAAGTTCTCCTTCATTATTTGTTCAAATAAAACTTCTTGCTCTTCCTTTTCTCCTTCTGGTACTCCTATGATTTAATGTTGGAATGTTTAAAGATGTCCTGAAGGTTTCTAAGCCTCTCCTCATTTTTTTGAATGCTTCTTTCTTCATTCTGTTCTGGCTGACCATTTCTTCCTTCTGGTCCACACCGTGCATTTGAGTCCCAGTTTCCTTCCTGTCACTGTTGGTTCACTGTACATTTTCCTTTATTTTACTTAGCACAGCCTTCATTTTTTCCTCTATTTTGTGACCATACTCAACCATTTCTGTAAGCATCCTGATTACCAGTGTTTTGAACTGTGCATTATATAGGTTGGCTATCTATTCATCACTTAGTTGTATTTTTCCTGGAACTTTGATCTGTTCTTTCATTTGGGCCATTTTTTTTTTTTTTTTTGGTCTCACCGTGCCTGTTACATAGTAAGGGGCAGAGCCTTAGGTGTTCACCAGGGCAGGGTAACCCACATTGTTGCTTTGTGATGCTCTATGTGGGGCAGGGGTCTGAAAAAGGAATATGGTACTTGGTCAGCTCTCTGACGGTTTTCAGTTACTTACCCTGCTACCCACAAGCAAATTGGGCCCTTCTGGTACTGATTCCCCAGTGGGTGGGCTTGTGTACATTCTAGGACCCTGTGGGTCTCTCCAAAGAACTCTTTGTGAGGCTGGGAGTTTCTCCCGCTGACGACTCAACCCCCACAACTGTTTTCAATCAGTGGTTTGAAGCTTTATTTCCCAGTGCTGGGACCCTGGGTTGCACCATCTGTCTCACTCCCCAGTAGTTCTTCCTGGTTTATCTGCACACGAATGTGGGTCACATGCTCCACCAGCTGCTGCCTTACCAGGTCCGCCAGTCACTGCCTTGCCATGAGTCCTCTCTGGCCAGCAGCTCATCTCTCCCCCCCACACCGGTCTGGATGAATGTTTCTTGTTTATCTCCCTGGTTGTTGGACTTCCATACAGTTTGATTTTCTGTCAGTTCTGGTTGTTTTTTTTGTTTTTAAATTGTTGTTGTCCTTCTTTTGGTTGTGTGAGGAGGCACAGAGTGTCTACCTACACCTCCATCTTGGCCAGAAGCTGAAGACTTCTTTTTCTATACACACAAGTGATGTGTTTGAAGTTGACAATGTATTTCTAATTAAATATCTTTTTAATTTATTTGAATCTTATTATGTTTATCTTTTGTGTATGGAAACCTCTTCCTAGATTTCCACAGGGAAATAACTTTTGACTTTATAATGAATAAATAAGAATATTTAGCAATCCTTAACAATTAGCTGGTATCTGTTAAGAATATAATATGCAAAGAATACATCAGCATATACCACTATAAGTGTTGTGCTCCTAGAATTTTGAATTATTAATCCTAAATACAGTCTTGCTAAAATATATTTGGAGAAGGAAGGCAGCAGAAAAGAAATGAACGATGCACAAACATTTATATACTTATCTGTGGCTACCTCTAAACTGTGGGTTTGGGCAAGAAGGGAAAACATTCTAGTTTTCTAGACTTTATATTTTTTCCTTTAAAAGAGTATCTTGTGCATTAAAAAATTAAAATATTTCCATTTTTATACAAAAATCTAGCTGCCAAGAGAAAAAACTACACTGAAATAATCATAAAAATAGTAACATTTCTTAAAAGATTTTATTTTTCATTTTTAGAGAGAGGGGAGGCAAGGGAGAGCGGGATACATTGATGTGAAAGAGAAAAATCGATCAGTTGCCTCCCCTACAACCCTGACAGGGGACTGAACCCACAACCCAGGCATGTGTGTCTTGACCATCGACCTTCGGCTTTGCGGGACGACACCTGGACAACTGAGCCGTACCAGCCAGGGTGATAATACCATTATTCACTGAGCACCCACCCTACACAGCAGACGTATCACAGATGTACTGTCTGTTACCCTCACCACAACCTGGAAGCATACCATCACACCCCTTCATGGCTAAACAAACTGCTCTTCTGCCTGGACCGCAGTGTCTTAAAGGAACTCCAAACCAAATCTGCCACATAATGTTGTTCACAATATATATATACTGAAATGATTCAGAAAAGTGAGCTTGAGAGTATGAGAAAACGCTAATAAAAACAAGTTCTTTTTATGAAAATAAGTGTAATACTTCAGCATGTTTATTCTTAAGGACCTTAAGAACTAATAGGATTTGCTAAAATACTAGACAGGGGACAAAGGGATGCATAAGACATAACATGAAATTTGGAGGAATCCAAAATAATGGTGCCATGGATGAAAAGATCAAGTAGAAATTTTATTTAAAAAATATACATAAGTAGGGCCAAGAGATAATATAACAGTCACATGTATAAATCAAAGAGTATTTAGTGAGCACTATTCTGAAGTGTTTTGTTAAATACACCAAAATGTATAAAAACTGTATTTTCAATTCCGACTATATAACAAAATAAATGGTATAACAGATATTGAAAATGACAGCTTTTCAGTAGATCAAAGAATTTTAGAATTAACTTCACACAGGAATTAATAAAATTAAAAAATGTGCTTTCAAGAAAGATGCATGTAATTATATACTTCTGATTATTACAATGCTAGAGGCACAGCATTTCTAAGCTAGTATCTAGTTGATAGTCTGTAAAAGAGAAAAGTTTTAATTTGCAGATGGGCTAGGATAGTAGATGGAGACAAGCAGATAACAATTTATACTAGTTGCAAATTTCTAAAGTACAGAAATTTCCTCCATTCATCAATCCCTCTATCAACAGGAAAATATGCTTTCTTAAATAGTGGAAGCACAAAATAAACAAAATATTAGGTGTAGCATAAAACATTAACAATTTAGTCTTATCTATACAATAGCAATTATTGGGGATAAACATGGAATCAGTGTCCGCCCCTCAAAAAGCATGAAATTATAATCAGAAAATTTCTTCCATTTTGTGAATGACTGAAATTATAGTTTTACTAAAACGTCAATTTTTCAGCAGAAAATCCCTAAATTTAACAGTATGTGATCAGTTAAACAAGGTACAAGATTTGAAGTTTTCATTATTCTCATTTACTGGAAAACATTTTTATACTCAAAATAACTATCAGAAACTTTTAAATACACTCTAAGTAATTTCTTCATGGATTCATTTTTAAAAACAAGACTAAAGTAAACTATAAGCCAATAGCAACTTACTAATATATAACTGTATTCAAGAAAAAAATTAGCTGAGTGTCAATTATAACATTTATTGAATTAACAAGTAGACTATGACTTTTGTTTGGAAACACTAATGACAGAAAAAAAAAGCAAAAGGGGAGAAATAGAAGGCAAGATTCTAAAACAAGTGAAAATTAAGTCAGAGTTGGATACTGATACAAATTTGCATAAAAACAGTGCTGGTTCTCTTCTTGCACATGAATTTAAATCCTTTGAAATTCTTTAACACACACTGAAAAAATGATACTTAACTCCTAATAGTCAACATGAGAACTGCTCACCTTGCAGATTATAAGCTGCCAACTGAACTGCTGTATCAAAGGGACACTCCAATCTGAGAACAAACAGAAAATTGGTTGAACAAGTAAATTTCACAACCTTCATTTTAAGATAAATGAAAATACATATTTTATCTTGACTGTTTCTTTTTCATAACTACTTACAATTTATTTTTCAAAAACATTTTTCAGCTACTCAAGAAAAAGTTGTTTACCTTATGCAACTAATACTCACTTTCCACTGAGAATATCTTGTTTTAATTGAAGAACAAATAAATATCTAAGAAAAACAAAAGGCACAAACTTAACTAAACAGAACAATCTACTGTAAAAATAATCTTACCCTTCTAATTTGAGAAGAAACATTCTTACAGAATTTTACCCACAATAAAATCCACAGAAGAAAAAAATAAGAAAAAAGGGGCAATAAGCATCATCAGATAGTAGCATTTCTACAAGATAACAGCAAGAAAAGGCAGGCACAGAATAGTACAGCACAGAGAAAAGGTTTAAGGCAAACACTGAGAATAAACACTGTGAGCTGATTTAACTTCCCTCTGACATCTCACATGTGAAGGGATACAAGCACTAATATAACTGTGGATGATAGCTACAATCACATTGGCAAAGCAGTCAAGAGGAAACCCCTTCTGAAGGTACTCAGCAACTCAATTTTTTACTTAATAGTATGTGGAATGAGTCATGGATTTGCAGTATCATCAACAAATAAATACCAAGAACACAGGAAAAAAGCAAAATAAGCATATATAACCTACATAAGGTTTATTCAAAACTATTCAAACCAAATCAAAATCTAACATTTTTTATTAATCAATGGCATTTCAATAGGTAAAGAAAATCAGGAGTTAACTTGAATAAACTCCCTGTGGCCAAAGATAGATCACTTTGAACATCAATAAACAAGCCAATGTTTTAAAACACATCTGCCCTGCTTAAAATACATGAGTTGATAATGATACTTAAAAAAAAAAAGAACTCACTAGTGCCCTGGCTGCGTGGTTCAGTAGTTTTGAGCATGGCTGGTACATGAAAAGCCTGTGGGTTCAATTCCCAGTCAGGGCACATACCTAGGCTGCAGGTTTAATCCCCAATAGGGGCACATACAGGAGGCAACTGATCAACATTTCTCTCTCACATCGATGTTTTTCTCTTCTTTCTCCCTCTACTCGATAAGCATATCCTCAGGTAAGGATTAAAAAGGATAAAAAGAACTCACTAGTTACCTCTGGAGGATGCTAGGAAACCATTTACTCTTTATTTTGAAAACTGATAAATAAAGGAAAATAATTCTACAGTTAAAAAGCATTTTTCAAAAAAAAATTCTATTGTCTGAGGTCTTTGTTATGAGGGACAAGCAATTCACTACATTAGCTGGAAAGAATTATGGACAATTATCCAACATTTTAGCGAGCCTGACCAAACATTACCCATGTACAACTCTGGACAGTAGTCTTACCGGGTGAGCTCTTCACGAAGATTATTTGGTTCTGAGGAATAAAACTTAACTCGAAAATGCAGACAATAGGGTGAACCAACTGCCATTAAAAAAAGAAAAAATAAAGCTTTAATTGTTGTATAATTGTTTAAACAGTAAGAATTTACAGTCATTAAATTTGTCAAAATCCACTGAACTGGAGCCAAAAGATAACAGGTTATTGTGGCAATAATTCAGTTTACACTATAAGCTTGATTAAACACAAAAAGATAAATCAACAGTTTTTTAACTATACCAATAGTTGTACAGTATGATCATAATCATGCATCCTCCAAAGAATAGGTGGCTGAAAATTAATTCTGGCAGTTCAAGGTCAAATACATCAACTAAAAATGTTCTGACTGTGCAATCTAACAGCCCTAAAAATCTGCGGAGCTGTGTTTCTCCAGAGTACAGAGGAATGCCTGTTATTAATTGTTCCTGGCAAATCCTCCCACACACTTTCCAATTCACTTAACCTACTTCATTAACCTCTTTATTCCAGTGGTTCCCTTACTTTGTAAAGACTAGAGTTGAGGTGCCCTGAAATCTGTTACTATACAGGACAAGATGTAATATGAATTGAACACTGGTATTTTCCCAATTGTTGATAGTAACAATACTGATGTTTTATGTGAATTGATTCTTTTAGCTATTCTTAATTTTTTTTAAGAAGTTACTACCTTAAATTCTCAAAATATTTTCCACAACTGGGCAGATGTAAAAGAAAAGTCCAACATAAGAAGTTAGTAAATAAAAGTTAAGCATCTCATGGGAACTCAATCTCATCTGCAAGGTGCAAGGCTTTCTCCTGCAAACAAACTGTAAGGCACTTGAATCTAATTACCATCAACCCAATATAACTTAAGATCAGCATATCAGATTGCAATTATTTTTAGACAGTAGAGATGCTAAGAAATTCATCTGAAACATGACTTCTTATGCCCCTACTATTAGAAATCAGTTACTAACATATAATTATATAATTCAATTTTTATTTCACAATTTTTTCAACACTTACTTTTTACTTGCTTTTTAATACTCTTTGTACCATCCAACCAATGCTGAAAACAAAAACAAAAATTCAACTGTTAAGCAGATGACAGAACTTAACATTTTAATTACTAAAAGTTAATTTTCACCATGCTTTTAATGATACCCACAACAAAATACAGGGTCTATCACAAATAAAAAAGATTTTGTAATAAAAAGGTCTTACCCTTTTATTACAAAATCTCTTATTATAAAACCATAAGCATGTAATTCTGTAACACATCAATATCACACTGAAGCACACCATATATTTTAGGTGAAATGTTCAAATTAAAACTATAAATTATTACACCCATATTATTATCCTACCAACCACACTCAAGCAGGCATTACTTCTGCCAGACCCTGTATTTCACAAGAAAAGAAAGAACAAAAATGAGAGGGTTATCTACCCAAAATCCACAGCAAGTTTATGATACAGATAAGCAGAAAAAGACCTAAAACCAGGTTTAACTTCTTACAACATTACCTTTACGCTCTCAGTAACAAAAATGATATTTGAAATTTTGTCCCTAGTTCTCAAAAAAAAAAATAATAAGTGACTTGCAACTGTTAAAATTAGAAAAGTATCTTTATATTCCATATTCTTATAATAAAAATTTAAGATCTATTAACAGATCATAACCCCAAATTAGGGGAAATAACAATGCCACTTATATTTTGTAAAACAGACACTACTCAGAAGAGCCTGCACAATAAAATCAGATTTTTCTCATAACTAAGGTCATATGAAATGAAGCAGTCTTTGCTTCTTTAACAAATAAAAAATGTTAACATTGTGACTGGCATTTCTGTACTCTTCACTCTGAAATGTTCATAATACAAACAGACCTAAGAACCAATTCCAGAGACTTCCGCTGATAAACCATTCCCAGCTCACTTCTCTTTATTACTCCTTTTACACCTCCAAGTCCTAACAGTGACAGGATACATTTATCCAACTAAGACACACATAATTGTGTTCTCTCCTGCATGCTTACAATTCCAAGCACCCTAAACGAAAAGAGTGCTCTTGCGCTAACCAGTTCACAGAGCTAAGGAATCCGATTTCAGAAATGCAGATAGGCGAAGAGCGGGTAAACAAGGCTGCATTGTAAAGAGACTTGTAACCATTTGTTTTTCTTGCCAATTACGTGCTCTAACTTCTTCTCATTCTCTCCCAAGCTCCAAAAGTAAAATTTACAAAACTACCAGTATGCCAGTGCAACCTCTGCACACTGAAATCAGATTGTCAGGAAATATTTTCCAAGGCAATTAAAACTGTAATATTTTCCCTGGATTCCAAATGTGTAGCTTACTTAGTCAGCCATCTCTTATCTTTTAATAAATTCAGTTGGATATCCACTTATAAGCATATTTCAATCTAAAAAAGTTCAGTTTACATAGACCTACATTAACAGAATGCTAGGTCAGCCAGTAGGCAGAATACAACTTAATCTATTTGCAGAAAAAATTTCAATCTAGGACAGCAAAAATCCTATCCGTCTTGGCCAAGCCCAACAATCCAATATCCAAAAATCCTAGGTTTAATTGTGCAAAATACCTACTACAGCCTGGTGTCAATTACATATAGTGTATAAGGTAAAATTAGTTTTTATGACCTAGATTGTTTTCTCCCCACAATCATAGACCTAGAAGTCACCCTATCTTCAGGCTTTACCTATTATACTGCATTAAATTAACAATTTTATGGCTGGTCACCTGGGCAGTTTCTTGTAGCCCTGCTTAGGGAGACTCTCATACACCATAATGAGTACAAATGAGCACAACCCTTACAGGAGGTAATTTGACAATGCCTTAAATACAAATCATTATGGATGTGTGCCCATTTACCTACAAGGAATTACAATATATCAGAGAAAGGTAAGACAATCTATATGTCCAACAATAGTAAACTGCCTAAACAAAGGATAAATATGAAAGAATATCACACAATAATTAAAATGAATGAAAGCAAATACTTAAAAAAGGGGAAATTACTTAAAATATATTGTTAAATTTTAAAAGGTAGGTTATAAAATATCATAAATTATTTTGTCAAAAGGTACAACTCATATAAACATGCATTTTCTTTTGGACCAAGACAAGCTATATAACAAAACAGTAACAGAGATATTATCTAGGTGGTTGAGATTACTGGCGATAATTTTCTTCTTCATTGTTTCCTATATTTTCAACTTACTCTACCAAAAGAACATTATTTAAAACAATAATCATGAACTACCTCATTTTAATATTTTATATAGCCAATATATTCATATAGTTTAATTTTTGGTAATATTAAAAGGTATATGGTCAACAGTCCCTTGAACCCCTGCAATAGGCCACTCCCCCATATACCCAATTTCTATTATCACACTTACAAACATACCCCACAAGGTGTTATGGGTTTCCTGATTCTTCCCAGAGTTTTTCCCAAACAGGAAAGAAAGAGAAAAAGAGTGTGTGTGTGCTGGGAAAAAGCAAACAACAACAGACTAAAACTCAACAGGCTAAATAGAAATTTTGACAAAATAAACTTACAGGAATATAAAGGAAACATTAATACAAGACAAATCACTTCCTATTTCAAGAACAACCTAAAGTCCTCTTAGACTAAACTGAAATTTCATTCAGTTTAAGAAATTTAGGGATAGTCTCATAAATTCTCCTTAAATCTCTAGTTTGTTCCCTACTATTTTAAGAAGCACATTAAACATAAAATAATCCCAGTGAGATAAAGGGTCAGAGGTTTTCTCCAAGTAGGCATTTTAGTCTCTTTTCCACCTGCATATATAATTAATAACTTCCTAATATCTGGCATGACCCTAAGACAACCCAAAATTCAGAGGAAGCATCAAGCACATTTTAAAGTGAAATTTAGTAGCTGGGGGAGTTCTGGGTTTTTCTGGGGAAGGTCTGAGCTCATGTTTATATATCCTCAAGTCTGTTTTCTTTCTTCTCCTCCACATTCCAAGCCCAGAGACTGGAAAATTCAGAGCTCAGAGACAGGATCTTTAGGAGTTGAGTTTAAATTACATTAGAAGATAAATGTGAAAAAGCACACAGATAGATTCTTTGTTATTTAGTGTGAAACTAACATGGTTCTCTTTCCTTATGGTAAATTAAAAAGAAACTTCCTTTTAATTTTCTACTTCTAAAGGTTGGTTGACAAACATATATATCAAAGGATGTGGAAAGCTACATTTCTTTCCATGCTATTAAGCTGGGTATGAAAGAACACTTAGTATTTACTTGTATGTCTTAAAATATAAATAACATATAATCACAAACACAACATACATTAACTAAATGAAAGAAATCAGCTAAGGAGTTTCCAAAACACTAACATATACACACCTTCATCCCAGGCCCTAATGCCGAACAGTCTATATCAGCTTTTCATATAAATCTGATTTCTAATGACCTACATTACTCTACCAAAGAAAAGCACCACTTTTGCTCAAAGAGCCAAGACCTTGAGGCAGAGAAATGTTAGTCATTTTTCAAACAACTGCCTCTACATAAAATATTCCTCCTCTGCGAAGTAGAAGCTTATGTTCTGAATTACAGAATTGGATTAAAGCAAATTTTAACACAATTAACAAAATGTTAAAAAAATCTATAGTATAAAAACAGAGGACAGATGTTTTGCATTGCTGTACTAACAGAAAGCACTTCAATTTGGTCCATTATACATTTTTCTAGATAATTACTTTTTTGGCAATAACAGTCTATGTTATGAGACATCCTAAAATGAGGACTTAAATGTGCCATTAAAATATATTTTCCACTGTGCCTTTCTTATGTTACTAGTGTACTCTTGGGATTCTTGTGGAAATGCAGTCAAATTAGGTAAAATATACAGTCACTCTCCAGAACTAGAGCAAAAGTCTCCTTTGGAAATATCTCTCCCTACAGTTCCTCTTTATTTAGTAAATGTGTGTTATAATATGCACATATACAAGGTCTGTCCAGAAGGTATCCAGCCATATAATACGAAAAATAGAGACATTTATTAAAGAAGTTATAAGAAACAGTGTACATAGGACGATGACACCTCAGTCCCCTTCAAAGTAGGCACCTGGCGACCTCACACAGTTCTCCCAATCCCAATCAACTCCCCTGTTGTGTTTTCCTGAATCATATTGATGGTCTGAAATATCTTCCTTTTAAATGGTGATGGCAGTTTTCAGAAAAGCCAGAAGTCACAGGGTGCCAAATCTGGGCTGTAGGGGGAGGGAAGGAGGGAGCTTAGTGACCTGGGTGATTTGATGTTTCACCAAAAAACTCTGCACAAGACGTGATGCATGAGTGGACACACTGTTGTGATGAAGCTACCAATCACCAGTGTCCACAGCTGCAGCCTCCTGAATCATTCAAATAGTTTCCACGGAGGAATGTTCAAGCTTAATGTAAAATCTGGTGCATATTTGTTGCTCTACTCACTCAGTCATTTTGAATGCATGGCCACAGAGTACTCATGCCCACTCAACAGCATCTATGGACCTCAATGAACAGTACAGTGAAGTCAGCACTGTTCACGCATGCGCAGTCCAGTCCACTATACCTGGCTGCCATGTTACATCAATATAATGCACAGGTGGCAAACACAAGGCCTGTAGGCTGAATCCAGCCCTCCACCTTGTTTTATCTGGCCCAGTACCTTGTTTCTACCCAGCGGCAGCATTGAGCTCTCACTTAACTGTGAAGAACTAGTTACATCTATATAGTCCTAAAATTATATTTGGCCCTTTGAAGGCAACTACAAGGCTGATGAAGCCACCAGTGAAAATGAGTCTGACACCCCTGAATTACAGCACCAACTGTTCTCGCTATACTAACAGTGGCTGGACTTTTTCTGGACAGACCTTATATATTTAACACATACATATTTATTTCTATATATTTTTCCCTTCCCACTACCTTATTACATCTTGTTTGTGTTTTCAGTTACAATTCAATCTAATCACCTTCTAAAACAGATAGTTTCACCTCCTCCTTTCTAACTAAACTTTATAGCTTTAATAACTGCATTGATTGGTATTGCTATTATAAAATTAAATAGCAGTGGTAATAATGGGCATCTTTGTCACCTTTCTGTCTTTAATATGAATGCTTCTAATGTTTCTTTATTAATCTACTGTTATGTTTTTAAAATAAATTTTAGAAAGTCAGAACCACTGGGCAACCACGGGGTCTGTTCTCCACAGATGCTGCCTGTTGGGCCACCTGTCTACTCAACACTCACCACTACCCTTGCATATCGATACACCTTCCACAGGTGGGCTAGACCTACACAGAAATGTCAACTTCATATAGTCCAAAGTCCATTAGGTTTATCCAAGGAGTTAGTGGGATAAGAAGAGGCTTAACGCCCCCCCCCCACAAAAAAAGGTAAGAATTCTAGAGTAGAGTATTATTATCTGCCCAACCTCCAATGAGTGAGGTCAGCATGCCAAACTGGCAGCTCACCACATCATGCCTACAGTACTTGAAATAACTGAAAATTCTAAAATTTTTACAAGAATTGCCTCTCACTTTAGCTCATTGATCCTGGATTTGCCCTGGAGGGGATCCACTGTTGCAGCATCCAGGTGTGCACTTACAAAACATTTACTCAGTGTTTCACTAGACAATTTAGTAGTTTCTAGCTCTCAGCTTTGGATCTAACATATCCATTTCTATCTGTGTTGAATTTTGTCTTTAAACTAAAAGCCATGAACTTCAACTAATCAAGTTACTCACTTTTTTGTGTGTGTGGTGAAGATTTTAGTTTCAATCTTGTTGAATGTTGTTTCACTTAAGTAGACAATAAAGGAATAACAGCATAAATGAAGGGTTAACCTGTTCAGAATTGGCACACATCACATCAACTCACATTCCCACTGCCAAAAGCAAGTTGCAGGGCAAAAACTGACATTAATTGAGCAAGAAAGTATAATCCCCTTATCAGCAAAAGCAAGTAACAACCTCATGATATACAATGTATAATAAATTATATACTGAATCATCTTTGCATTTCTGAGAATAAACTGCACCTGACTATAATGTATTACTTATACTTTCATTAGGCTGCTGACATTTTATTTAGGATCTTTTTTTCATAGAGAACAGGGGAAGTTTAAAATACACATATAAAACAAACCAGTATAAGCTATCAAATCAATTTCAGAAAAAGGCAAAACACATTTACTCTGACATGTTCAGTTCTTTTTCCTTCTTTCCTGGTATTAGGAGAAATGCCACCTGTGTTCCCCTTTTCCAGTAAGTGTCTACAATCTAGGTAATGCATTCTTCTTTAAAAACCAGATTGGACAGCTAAAATTCTAATCTCTAAATATAAAGTTAGAAAAACTTTACCACACAGAGGTCACAAACATATAGGTCAGAGGGCTGAATCTTGGCCCTGAGACATATTTTGTTTGGCTCACACTATACTTTTCTTATTACTTTGAAAATAATTTTATTATGAAACATTCACAAAAAGTTGCAATAGCAAGAGGTCTTGTGGACCCTTCTACCACTTTCTGCCAATGCTTACATCTTACATAACTATAATATGCTATTAAAATCAAGAAACTGACACTGGTACAATGTGCATACAATAAGTCCTGACTGCAACTTTAAACAAATGACATATAATGAAAACCAATTTTACCATAAGCTGATTGATATAAACAAGAGCTAAGTTCTTAACAGCATATTTCTGGTCATAAAAATACCACTAAGCTTCTAAATAAAGACCCAAAACACTTCTAATATTAAACATCAAAATAAATGTGAGCTAAACATACATTTACGAAGATAAATAAAAACAGGTAAGATAATCATTTTCCAAATGCTTATTCCAGTTCAGGGTCGCAGGTGGCTGAAGCCTGTCCTGGCAGCTCAAGGTGGAAACCCACTTGAACAGAACATGCTCACAAACATCCCACACTCACTCAAACTGGGACAATGTAAACACACCAGTTCACCCAACTCCAATTCACCCAACTTGCACATCTTTGGGTTGTGGGAGTTAACAGGCATCTAGGGGAAAACCCACGCAGACATGGACAGGTCATGCAAACAATACCCTGGCTGGCAACTATTGCTTTTTTTCTCATCAATGCTAGAACAAAACAACGTTAAACAAAATGACTTTATTCAAGGACCTGCTGTA
Source organism: Tonatia bakeri (assembly GCA_004024845.1). Classification (NCBI taxonomy): domain Eukaryota; kingdom Metazoa; phylum Chordata; class Mammalia; order Chiroptera; family Phyllostomidae; genus Tonatia; species Tonatia bakeri. The sequence goes on along the minus strand of PVIA01003584.1, from coordinate 137,956 downwards.
TGCAGTTCAATGCCACTTATCACACATTTAGATTCCTGAAACTAAGACCACAATCAAAATAAATATCTGTTATCACAAAGAACGCTCTCACACTACTCCTTTATAGTCATACCCATCTCCTACGTCCAATAATCTTACACCTTGGCAACCATTGATTTGATCTCATCTCTATAATTTTGTCAATTCAAGAAGTGTTCTATAGTCCTGACTAGTGTGTCTCAGTGGACTGACTAAGTGCCAGCCTACGAACCAAAGGGTTGCCAGTTCAACTCCCAATCATGGCACACGCCTGGGTTGCAGGCCAGGTCCCCAGTACAGGGTGTGCTAGAGGCAACCACACATTGATGTCTCTCTCCCTCTCTTTCTTCCTCCCTTCCCTTCTCTCTAAATATAAATAAATAAATTTCTTTTAAGAAAAAAGAATGTTATATAAATGGAACCATACAGTATGCAACCTTTAGAGATTAGCTCTTTTCACTTAGCATAATGCCCTTGAAATCTGTCCAAGTTGTCTATCAATAGATTTTTCTTTTCTATTGCTGATTAATATTCCATGATATAAATGTACCAGTTTGTTTAATTATTAACCTACTGTAAGACATTTTATTTTTTTCGAGTCTTTCCTATTACTAATAAAGTTGGTATGATCAATCATGCACAGGTTTTTATAAGAAAATAAGTCTTTATTTCTCTGGGATAAAAAGCCAGGCATACAATTGCTGAGTCACATGGTATGTGTATGTTTAATTTTTTAAGAAACCGCCCTGGCTGGCATAGCTCAGTGGATTGAGCGCGGGCTGCGAACCAGGCATCGCAGGTTCGATTCCCAGTCAGGGCACATGCCTGGGTTGCAGGCCATGTCCCCCAGCAACCACACATTGATATTTCTCTCTCTCTCTCTCTTTCTCCCTCTCTTCCCTCTCTAAAAATGAATAAATAAAATCTTTAAAAAAAAAAAAGAAAGAAACTGCTCGACAATTTTCCACAGAAGCTGTACCATTTTCACATTCCCCAAACCATTATGAGATCCTGTTTCTCCACATCCTCACCAGCAATGAGTTGTCACTATTTTTTATTTTCGCTGTTCTAATAGGTGTGTAGTGATGATGTATCAAGATCCTAAATTTGCATTTCCATTTTGCCTAGTGATGTTTAACATCTTTTTGTGTGTTTATCTGACATGTATATATCCTCTAATCCTACTTTAAAACCTCTAGAGTAGATAACTGCACAACACTATCTGCAAAGAAGTGCCAGCATTTATAAAGCAGTTGGAATGTCAGAAGTTGCATAAGCCCCTCCTCTTCCCAAACAGTTCAGTCCAGAAGTAATTAGGTGGTCTGAACAAGGTCAGCAGCAGTGCAGAGATGCTGAGGCTAGAGGTAAATTTCATACGAAGTAGTCAGTCAAGTAAATACTATACTGGGGATAATCAAAGCCTGATTTCCGTAGAAGAGAACTACAAATATGGAAAAGAAAAACTGCAATAAGTCCTGTGGTATTGAATGAAAATCGGAGTTACATGTGTGAAGTCATGGTATTCTATATGAGAATGAGAGTGAGAGCGAGAGTGAGAGAGAGAGAGAGAGAGAGAGAAACAGAGTCCCTAAACCTAGCCACAGACCTCATTGGAAAACTGGCAAAGTCCAGGACCGGAAAAGGGAAATACAAGATGTACATCTTCTTGGGACAGAAAAGTCAGGAAATGCTCAAAGAATGATGTGTGCATCTTAAATAAACAATAGAGCCACCCTGAAGAGGCTCCCACTGGCCAAACCTGGGGAAATTTGTGCATCAAAATAAATGAATAGTTAACAGATTATGACCCACTGAATAAAACAGGAATCCAGCCCTGGCTGGTATAGTTCAGTGGACTGAGTGCGGGCCTTTGAACCAAAGGGTTGCCAGTTCGATTCCCAGTCAGGGCACATGCCTCAGCTGTGGGCCAGGTCCCCAGTTGGGAGCGTGTAAGAAGCAACCACACATTCATGTTTCTCTCCCTCTCTTTCTCCTTCCCTTCCCCTCTCTCTAAAAGTAAATAAATAAAATTTTAAAAAATACTGCTTCCTCTTAAAAAAAAAGTAGAGATTAAAGCAAGAAAAGCACTATAAGTATATCAAATAAAAGGGGAAATAATCATTTTAGGATCTAGTAATTCAATGATTGCTGGTATTCACGAACAGCAAATAATACAACTTAGCAATGATTGTATGTGTATTTTTTTCCACAATTACTTAAATATTCTAAGTACCTGAAACTTAACATTGACATAGTTCTACCTCTTTTCCTCCTCAACCCCCCAAACAACACACACACTATGAATTAATTGTCTGCCCCTAAAATAATTTATTTTTTTATCTGACTGGAAGTCTTTAATCCCTTACTTTAGAGGTGAGAGTTGAATACTATTAAACTAAACAGTCAACCAAGCCTTTATCAAACTAAGTGCAGACCAGAACTTAATTCAGTAAATGTTCTGTGTGCCTACCACAGGCTGGGCAACAGAGGTAAGAAAGACCCATTCCCTACCCTTAGTGCATTTAGTCTAGTAAAAGAGAAATAACATTAAAAAGCAAAAGGAAACACCTGCTATAAAAATCCATCCATGGATCAGAACTCTAGAACTGGGAAACAGCTTTGCAAATTTTTTTCATGTATATGTGCGTGCATATATCCCAATTTTTTAAAATAGAAACTTCAATTATACTGTTTCTTTCCACTGTTTGTATCACTCTATATCAATTAGTATTCTTAAAATTCACCATTTTTAATGAGCTACAGTGTATGCCAACTATAAAAAAATGGTATTTGTGTATCATCCAAACATATCCAAACATATAAAAAGTACAGTAAAAGTACAGCGTAAAAGATAACAAACGGCTGCACCTGTAGCACTTACCATGAATGGGGCTGCAGGACTAGAAGTCGCTCTGGGTGAGTCAGTGAGGCGGTGGTGAGTGAATGAGAAGGTCTAAGATATTACTGTACAGTACTGTAGACTTTATAAACACTATACACTTATGCTACACCAAAGTTATTTAAAACAGCTTAACACTGAACTACTACATCTCTAGAAGATAGGAATTGTTCAGTTCCATTACAATCTTATGGAACCACTGTCATATGTGTGGTACACCGACTGACACAGTTGTGTGGTGTATTACTTTATTCAACACTTTTGGTATTCAATTTGGATGACTATCACCACTAATTCACCTTCCAATCTTACCTACTCCTTTCTTTAAATATCCTCAAGTCAAATCCTAGTATTGTACAATACTCAGTTTTTTGAAAAGCCTCCAACTGCTTACCATACTACTACACACACTGTTCTCTCATCTGAAATGCACACATCAAAAAACATCTATTTATCCAGAACCACAGATCTGGAAGAATCTCAGGGAAGAATATCCTCATCTATTCACCTTAATTTGCAAATTAGAAACTTCTGTCACTTACCTATAAAAGTTTGCCATTCTTTCCACTACGGAGTGCTTCTCAAAGTCTAATGTGACCACAAACCAACCCAATGGTTATTAAAAACAGATTTCCAAGCCTCATCCACAAAGATCATGCTCTAATAATTTGGGTTAGGGTTAGACTTTTTTTTTTTTTAAACAAGCAAATCATGTTATTCTGAAGCAAGGAGTCAGTGCTTCAAACCTTAATAAGAAAACCACAGGAAAGAACATACTAAGAATATGTAGCTTTTAAAAAATTTTTTTAAATGTAGCCTTGTAGCACTTAGCATGTCATTTGAAATTTTCCATTTCTGCCTCCATATTGCAACCTCCAAAAAAACCAGCTACTCACTGCTACTTGTGCGGAATCCATAAATCTCAGTCCAAAATAGTCGCTTTCAATAAGATCCAAGTGATACGTAATCTGATCAAACAGCTCTTGACCTTTGGCTTTTCTCTGAAATGGCAAGAAAATAAATGAATCAATATGTGGCTTGCAAGATGAACAAGCCTGAATTAAAGATGGCTTTAATTATAGAAGATCTCTTTGTGGTGGCAGGAAGGAGATTGTTAAAGGGGAGAGGGGTACAGGGCAGAGGTCAACAAAGGGGGAAAAATTGGATAACTGTAATAGTATCATAAATAAAAAGTATTTTTAAAAAGATGTCTTAAAAAAAAAAAGCATTACTTGTAATACCAAAAGTATTACCATGTAGCAATACTTTTCCAATAAACCATTTAAGGCCAAAAGAGAATATGTGATCTCTATGTACTTTTCTGAAAAACATTACTTCTTATCAACCAAAAAATATCAACCAAAAAATATTACTTTGTACCTAACACTATGGAAGAAAAAATTCTTGTTTTGTCTTGCCAAGTTTTAGAGCCCACACTTTATAAAGGAGGTTTATAACATAACTGGAGACAGAAAACACACAAGAAAATGTAGAACATTTAAGTATAAATCATGTGGAATGAACTATATTTGCCAATAAATTTTAGAAAATAGAGAGTCAGAGACTAGAATTATCAGTGAAGACTTAAAGATCAATTTAAAACTAAAGAATAACAAATAAGGTAGGAAGTAAAAAAAAAGGAAGGTGGGAGGGAATATGGGAAAATGAGAAAACTACTGTAATCAATACAAAAAAAAAAAAAAAACCCACAAAAAAAAAACACCGAATTGGAGAGGGACTATAGGAAAGAAACCTGTATAGAAAAAGTAGTTTGCAAAGTGCGGGCCCTGAGCATTTTCCAGATTGTTTCAAAAGATCCACAAAGTCCTAGGATTCTTTTCATGTAACTCAATCACAACAGATATTGCAACAGAGTGAATGCAGAAGCAGATAAGAGACTGTATTCTTAAGTTAGACATTTAAAGAGATCTGTGGAAGTGCATAAATGCTCCCCTTCTCACTAAATTCTTTGTTGGTTAGGCAATAGTTATTTTTCATTAAAATGTTACTTATGTTAACATACAAGGGGTATATCATTGCTATTTGTAAATCAATAAATTTTTTTAATTTTTCAGTTTTAATTTCTAATATGGTAACTATCAATAGATATAACCCTCATAAGCAAATGCTTTGTTAGGATCCTCAATTTTCAAGTACTTTCATATATAACCAATGCATGCTCCTCCCCCCCAGATAATTTTAAATTATGATTTAAGGTATTTCTTATAAATAAATATATAGTTGGATTTTTTTTAATTGAATCATCAATCTTTGCTTTTTAACTAACTTTATTATTTCAATTTGTCCATTGCTTTTTCTGTACTTTTTACATTATTTTTTAAAAGATTTTATTTACCTTTTAGAGAGAGGGAAAAGGAGAGCGACATCCATGTGCAAGAGAGACGGTCGTCTCTCACTTGCCCCCAGCTGGGGACCTGGCCCTCAACCCAGACATGTGTCCTCACTAAGAATCCAACTGGTAACCTTTGGGTTTGCAGGCCAGCACTCAATCCACTGAGCCAAGCCAGCCAGGGCTATTTCTTTTTGATAAATAAAAATTTTATCTCTTTATTAAGACAAGAACTTTACCATGCCCTCAGGTCCCTGACCTCCTCTCCACCCAGTCCTCATCATGTTCTATGAATATACTTCCTGTTTCTTTTTATTTGGTCATAGCTAATTTTTTAAAGACAACAATCTTTGGTACTTGATTATTCTTTACATGTCTTACATGTGTAAATTACACATCTAGTAGCATCTGCTAGATCTGTTTGTCTCTTCATCTGAGTTCTTCCTCAGCAATGTTCCCCATGTTGGACTCTGCATGGCTGATCTTTAATAGTCTTTTATGTTTGATAATAGGTTAATCATGCCTATCTGAACAACAGTCAGCTCAATATAAAATTCAAGGCTCAAAGTTATTTTCTTTCAATAACCTCTTCCATATGCAAAATATATTCTATCATCTTCTTAAAGTTTATACTGCTGTTGAAAAGTGTGATGTCAATTTGAATCTTGTTCTTTAAAAATATTATTTATTTTCTTGGGTAAGCTTTAGACTTTTCTCTATCTCTGATAGTCTTAAATTTCACTATAATGTGTCCAGGTATGGGTTTTTCCTTAACTCTATTTCGTATTCTATTGGGTCTTTTTAATCTGAGATCTTCCTTTTTAATTCTGGAAAAATCAATCTATTATTTCCTCAAATATTTCTCTCCTACTTTTGTTGTTATTAAGTTTCCTACCTAAGTGCTGGTACTTCAAGATTTTTCTATTTCTGTTTATTTATTTTTTAAAGATTTTATTTCTTTATTTTTAGAGAGAGGGGAAAGGAGGGAGAAAGAGGGAGAGCCATCAGTGTGAGAGAGATACATCGAATGGTTGCCTCTCACATATCCCCAGCTGGGGACCTGGCCAGCAACCCAGGCATGTGCCTGTTTGGGATTTGAAGCAGTGACCTTTCAGTTCACTGATCAGCTACGCCACAGCAGCCAGGGCTGAAGACTTTTTGTTTGTTGTTTGTTTGTTTTTTTTAACATACAGTCACTTATTAAATAATCCTAATGACTATAGCTTACTTGTCAATTCAACAAACACAAAACAGACAAAAGTTCAAAAAGCCTTAGTAATATGACAAAACGACAAGGTTAAAAATGACAAGGCTAGAATTTGAATTTTGCTGTCTCCCAAGCTCAGATTCCCTAAGAGTTACACATCACACCCAGATTTTGTCTGGAATGTCACCTCTCCGATCAATAATCAGATATGCCAATTTGTCACAACTTCCTCTTCTAATTTGTTCACAAATTACTCTCAATACCTAGGTTCTCCACCACATGGGAACTTCCAGTACACTAACTGCACTTAATTTTCCTCTTTCTTTAACATAAAATTTATCATTTTAGCCATTAAAAAAATACAACTCAATGCCATTAGATACATTCACAATTATGCAACCACCATCACTATTTCCAGGGCTCTTCCAGTCGTCATCCCAATCAGACACTTTGTACCCATTAAATAATTGTTCCTTATATCCCCTCCCCTCACCCCCTAATAACCCTTTTCCTACTTCCCCCCACCAAATGGTTGTTAGCATCTTTGTCGAAAATCATTTGACCATGTATTTCAGGGTTTATTTCTAGACTCTCTATGTCTGTCTGTATGCCAGAACCACCAAGTTTTGATTACTACAGCCTTGTAGTAGGTTTTGAAATAAAGACACATGAGTCTTTTTTTTCCCCTTCAAGTTTTGGCTATTTGGATTTCTTTAAGATTCCACATAAATTTTAGAATAGACTTTCCTATGTCTGCAAAAGCTGTCCTTGCGATTTTGACAAGGATTACATTGAATCTATAGATGGCTTTGGGTGGCCCCATCCTCTTAACAATTTGTTTTCCAATCCAACCCTGGCTGGTGAGACTCAGTGGACTGGGAGCCGGCCTGCGAACCAAAGGGTTGTCGGTTTCATTCCCAGTCATGGCACACACCTGGGTTTTAGGCCAGGTCCCCAATAGGGGGCGTGCAAGAGGCAACCATACTTTGATGTTTCTCTCCCTCTTTCTCCCTCCTTTTCCCTCTAAGAAATAAATAAAATCTTCAAAAAAACCATTGTTTTCCAATCCATAAACATGGTATATCTTTCCATTTATTTAAATAACCTTTCATTTTTCTCAGCCATGTTTTGTAGTTTTCAATAGTTTTGGATAGGCATATCTCAGAGATATGGTTCTAGACCATCACATTAAACCTGAGTATCACAAAGCAAGTCAGATGAATTTTTTTGATTTCTCATTGCAGATAAAAGTTATGTTTACACTATACTGTGTTTATTAAGTGTGTAATAGCATTATGTCTAAAAAATGCACGTTAATTAAAAAACACTTTATTGCTAAAATATGTTAACCATCATCTCAGCCTTCAGTGAGTCATACTCTTTGCTGGTACAGGGTCTTACCTTCATTTGTAAAAAATATAGTTTCTGCAAAGTGCAATAAAGTGAAGTATATTAAAATAAGGTATGCCTATACAAGTTTTTTGCCTCCTCAGTTAAATTTATTCCTAAATATTTATTCTCCTGGATGCTGCTGGAAATGAATTTTCTTAATTTCAGTTTAGCATTGTTCACTGTTAGTGTACAGAAGTAGACTGATTTTTGTTGATTTTGTATCCTGAAATGTTGCTAGATTTATTAGCCCTAACAGTTTGTCTGTTTGTTTTGTATATGGAATCTTGAGGGTTTCCTACTTTTAAGATCATGTCATCTCAAACAGAAATAATTTTACTTCTTCCTTTAGAATTTGGATGCCTATTATTTCTTTTTCTGCCTAACCTGCTCTGGCTAGAATTTCCAATTCTATACTGAATAGAAGTGGTGAGAGTACGCATCCCTGTCTTATTCTTTATCTTAAGGAAAAAGGAACTTCTAGTCTTATCTTCCATTTCATAACTTATATTTTATGCCTCCAAATTCTGTAGTTTCTTTCCTCCAAGAGCGGTCCCTATATGTAATCTCCACACTCACTGACTTGTACTTTACCTTAAATCGTTTTAGTTTTGTCCCATTAATTGTGTTCTTTATACTTTCCATACTTAATTTTTCTATTGAGTCCTTTTAAGTTTTCATTCTTCTTTCGTATTTCTAATATTTTCCTTATCTTTTAGAAAATTTATTAGACTTTCATTTTCTTTCCATCTGCCTTTGCAACCAGTGCTATCTGTAATACTGTCTGCCGTATTTTGTCATTTGACCTTTGAAATGCTTATGCTTATTTATTTCCTTATTTTGGCCATAGTCATTGGTAATGAGTTACTTTCTGTAGATCACATGTAACAAAAGAAAGCTCAATCTAAGTCTCAATCCAAGAGCAACAAGTTCAGTGGCTAAAGCCAAGTGAGCAAGAGAAAAAATGGCCAACAATGGGAGAGAAAACAGCAAAAGATCATGAAATCTTAAATCCACATGGGCAAATAAAAGAAACTGGATTCAATATTTGAACATATTTATTCTATTAACATAATGAAAAAGAGAAATATGGACTAAGGAAGAGAAGAAACAGGCTGTCGTTAACTGAAAATAACAAAAAAAAAACAATTCTATTAATTTTGAAAAATGTTAAAATTTATTAATAGTTACCATCACGTAATTAATTCAACTACTTATTTGTTTTACATGACAACACCTTCACTAGACTGAGTGCTCAAGAATTTGATATGATCTAGTATTTAGCACATCCCAATCTAAATTTGAGATCTGCTGTATTTTACACCAGGCATCAGCAAGGAACTGTCACCTAACTGTGGAAACACAAACATTCAAAACGCATTTGCCAAGTGTTCCTTTTTGGGAACCAACAACACAGCTTTCATAGCCACACACACAGCTGTACCTTTTAAAAAATGATCAATATGGCCCTGGCTGGCGTAGCTCAGTGGATTGAGCGCGGGCCGGGAACCAGGCATCGCAGGTTCGATTCCCAGTCAGGGCACATGCCTAGGTTGCAGGCCACGTCCCCCAGCAACCGCACATTGATGTTTCTCTCTCTCTCTCCCTCTCCCTTCCCTCTCTAAAAATAAATAAATAAAATCTTTAAAAAAAAAGATCAATATTATAGATGGAGCCTAACTATTACATTTAAAAATTAAAATTCATCTCTAATTCTTGGGCATCCTTTAGTTATACACAAACCTAGACACTGTTCTCAATACCAATACATCTGATAAATGTGCAAAAATTGGGTGATACTGAATCATACTTTTCCATCTTTCTGTTTTGACCCTTGTATCCTACTCTATAGTGTTACAAGGCCATTCCTTCTTTATAATTAAGTATTCAGGTTTAATGTGTGTGGGGAAAACTTGATTTTAAATCTTACTTATAATAACTGAGTCATAAGGCACTGCTAAATTAAATAGCAAATACTAATTACACAAAACTTTGCAAATGGCAATGACCTTAAAAGGAACATAAAATCTTTCTGAATTATAACAGAAAGAGCCACAGAAATCACCTCTGGCATTTTTTCATCTGATACCAAACTTACATGCTTTCATCACCTTAATTCTAAGGTACAGTTCTAGAAACAATTTCATATTCCATCACCATTCTTTACTTGCTTCAAAGACCAAAAGGAAGCACAACTAAAATCAATCAATAAATAACTCTCATCATTATTCTGCCAAAGCTTCGTCCGCCAGCCTCTTGAAACACAACAGTTGTGTTGAGAAAGAACACAGAATGTACTTCTGCTAACTGGATGGAGAGCTGCCTCCTCAGAATAAAAAACCTCTTAAGGGTATGTACTGACCCCTTAATAGAGGCTAACTCAAGGCCAACCAACAGTGAACACGAGGTATTTGCAGGTTCCTAATGTTAATAATGCTCAATCTAACTGAAATCTGACATCTCAAAAGAGAATCTCTCAAAACACTTGAGGAACTAACTGCCAGACTGTTTTCCAAAGCAGCTGCACCACTTTATATTCCTGCAAAAAAAAAATGGGAACAGAGTTCAGACTTCTCCACAATCTCACCAACACTTGCTATTATATAACAGCATAAAGTATATGCAAATACTTTCTCCCATTTTGTAATCTTTTCACTTTCTTGATGGTATCCTTTGAGGTGTAAAAGCTTTAATTTTGATAAAGTCCAATTTATTTTTCCTTGTATTGTTCATGTTTCCGGGGACATATCTAAGAAACTGGTACCATATCCAAGGTCATGAAGATTTATCCCTATAGTTTCTTCTAAGAATTATATACTCTTATCTCTTATGTTTAAGTCTTTGATCAATTTTGAGTAAATTTTTATATATGGTATGCGGTAAGGTTCTGACTTCGTTCTTTTGCATCTGGCTATCCAGTTCTCCCAGCATCACTTGCTGAAAAAATTATTTTTGCCCCAACGAATGGTTCTGGTACCCCTGTCAAATATCAAATGATCATAGTTGTATGGATTTATCTGGGTTCTCTATTCTATTCCACTGATCTGTATATGTCCATCCTTATACCAGTAGCACACCATTCTTGATTACCACTGCTTTACAGTAAATCTTAAAACTGAGAAGTATGAGTCCTACTACTTTTTAAAAAAATTTATTTATTTCTAGAGCAAGGGGAAGGGAGGGAGAAAGAAAGGGAGAGAAACATCAATGTATGGTTGCCTCTCGCACGCCCCTTACTGGGGACCTGGCCCACAACCCAGGCTGTGCCCTGATTGGGAGTCAAACCGGCAACTCTTCAGTTCACAGGCTGGCACGCAGTCCACTGAGCCACACAAGCCAGGGCTACTTTGTTCTTTTTCAACATTGTTTTGGCTATTCTGGTTCCCTTGCAATTCCACATGAATTTTAAAATCAACTATCAATTTCTACAAATAAGTCAGCTAGTATGCTGGCGGGGATTATGTGGAATTTGTAGATCAGTTTTGAGTATACTGCCATATTAACAATGTTAAGTCTTTCAATTTGTGCACAAGATGTTTTCTCACTTATTGAAAGGTATAACAATATATGGTTTACATAAAGACTTCAACATATATATCAACAAACTTGGTATATAAAATTATTATCTACTGATCAATCAAATATTTCCCATTAACTTAAAACTTAGGAGATACTGAATTTTGAAAGACAGGCTGTTTACAAAATAATACTCAACTCAAAAATCAAAGGAGTTACTTTTTTCCAAAGAAAAAATTTTTAAATCAGATAGAAACTTCCACTTAATGCCTTTAACATCACTGAAAGGCCGTAACACTGTATTAGTTCTTTAACAAAAAGGAAAGGAAAGGAAGAAATTAGTTAAATAAATCCCTCCCCTAATTTGAGACAAAAGGAGAGCAGAAAGAAGAAAATGACCATTACTACTTATACATATTAATTTGAAGTACATAGATTTGAATTACTCTACTTAATCACTGATAATCCTTTATAATATTTCCTGGGCAATCATCTTAGTTCCATGGTGGCTAGCAACAATCACTAATGACCCTAATCCTAATAGGAAATGAGTATGTGCTTCCTTTAGTTTCCAAAATCAATTCTAGCCCTTCTTTTAAAATCATACTAGACTGATTGAGAAGCTACATCAGAAAAAGGAAAGACCTTTTCTTCTCAGAAATTAATATTCATCTGGCCTTTTCTCCATCAGTACAGCAGTTTAGCTGGCAGGCCAATGCCCATTTTATACCCATGCAAGTATCTAGAGTTAGTTTACTAACTCTAGGGTTTCACCTACAAAGCTGAAAAGGCAATTGTTCTAATTGTTTTAGATTTGACTCTAGTTCCACAAAGAGTCAAATCTAAAACTCTCGGCTTTTTCACTACAATTGTCTGCATGAGAAGCCAGCTTGCATTTCTGGCCTTGGTCAAGAATCACATATACCCTCCTGAGCATACCAAGCATAGGAAACCATTCTATAGCAGTCACTAGCAATTCGTTCTATTACTTTAAAAGCTAGTGCTGTTTTCCCTCCACAATACACTGCCTTTTATACAAGCTCCTACAAATTCCACTTTCCTAGTATCAGCCTCTCCATCAACAACCCTGAGACTTCATACTTCAAACATTAGGTAATAAGAAACTTCTTTCCGGTCTCTTACACAAGAATCTCGAGCTTTTCACCACATACCTAATATTTTAATAGAATAATACACACAAATCTTAAGATACTTAACAAAGAAGAAATGAATACAAAAACTTCCCTCACAAAGCATCATACATTGGAACGTCTGACAAACCCTCAAGAAGCCCTTATAGCACAGGTGGCAAACACAAGGCCCATGGGCTGAATCCAGCCCTCCACCTTGTTTTATCCAGCCCAGCACCTTGTTCCTATTTGGTGTCAGCGCCAAGCTCTCGTTTAACTGTTACACTGACTTTATAACACTTTAAGAAATCCTGGCCCTGGCTGGTGTGGCTCAGTGGACTGAGCACCAGACTGCAAACTGAAGGGTCACCAGTTCGATTCCCAGTCAGGGCACATGCCTGGGTTGCGGGCCAGGTCCCTGGTTGGGAGTGTCTGAGAGGCAACCAACTGATCGATGTTCCTGTTGCACATCACCATTTCTCTTCCTTTTTCTTCCTCCCTAGCCCTCTCTCTAAAAATAAATAAATAAAAGTTTTTCAAAAATTACCTCTTCAGCCCTGGCTGGTATGGCTCAGTGGATTGAGCACCAGCCTGCATACCAAGGAGTCTCCAGTTCGATTCCCAGTCAGGGCACATGCCTGGGTCGTGGGCCAGGTTCCCCAGTTGGGGGCGTGCAAGAAACAACCATACATTGATGTTTCCCACCTTCTCTTTCTCCTTCCCTTCCCCTCTGTCTAAAAATAAATAAATAAATAAAATCTTAAAAGAAAAATACCTCTCAAGAAAAACAGAAATCCTGTCTTTAATTTTACATTGCATTATTTTGAAAAAGTACAGGTACATACTTAGTACATTCTAAATTATTTAATAATCCCAACATTCATTTAAATAAACTATCCAAATCCTTAAATCTCTTACTCCTAAGTTTATGGCCTTTCACAGGCCATAAGTTGAGTAATTAGCTTATTCAACTAATGTTGCAGCAACCAGAATATCACCTCTCACAAAGACTCTTTTTTTAATTGTATTTTGGGTAAATGAGTGTGTACTAAGAGGGAAGACACTGTGGTACATCCAATGATGTTCACGTTTTACAGTTTAATTATGTAAATCTTTTAATGCAGAACAAAGAAAGATTTGGCATTAGTAAAAAAAAAAATCACTTCTCAGCCTTTTAGCTAAGATCAAGTGTAGTATCTGTTCTTACCAGTTTAATATCAGATACACCCTCTATCCGAGGATATTATATTAAATGGACTTTTGGAGCTGAAAGAAAGAATTGCTTCCCCCACTCCGCTCACCAACCCAGCGCTGCACTACTTCTGGGAACAGTGCGCCAGGAAACAATGCCTGTAAGAGTAAGTTAACGCCTTTCAAGTATAGTGAACTGATTCACACTGTGAGTTAGGGTTACTTATAACTGTAAAAAATCTATCCAAAATTTGAATGTAATTACAATGTCCTGTGTTGAAATAAAGATTAGTATATGAAAAACCTCCTCCGCAAAAGACTTTGGGAGCAAAGAGATAGGCAGTCAGAGCTGAGGAATATAACGAAAATCCTTTTCTCACTTCATTTCACTAAAATTTCTGCAAGCATACCAAACTGTGGAGGAAGTATTTGTTCTGAGGAAGGTAAGGAATGTTTTGAAAACTGCAAAAAGTATAGAAAGATAAAAGTCTTAATAGTTCATGTGCAAGTATCACTCTGGTTGCCAAAGATTTGCACTGCTATAATTACTGCTCAACAACTATTGCGAGAAATCCATCGGAATGCACTGTGTACTGCCATTGTAAAGTATACACACACAAATGAACTGCATCAATAACTTAAATGTTGTAATTTAAATGTTTAGGTAACAGCCACTAATTCCAGAGAAACACTATCACGCCAGGATCCAAGTTACCTGATCCATGTACCTGTATGTTTCAGTGCCTGACCCACACTAACCCTTACCACCTACTCCCCCTGGTAGTTATCATGTAGAAAGCTCATATGAAAAAAAAATGATCTCACAGACACTTCAGGTCAGCAAGACCTACTTACCGGCAAGTCCACGCTAACATCAGTGCCATCTAGAAGTGACACTCGACATGTGATGATGGACTTAGAGTCTCCAGCTGCAGGAATGTGTGTGGCAGCTCGTTGAGCTTCTCGGAGTCGTTCCTTCTCAGCATGTTTACGAATTGACCGACGCCCAAGTGTTCTGCGAAAGAAGCTCAGCATTTTTGTCACTATAAAAAGGGAAAGAAAAATACATCAAAAGACTCCTGAATTTGCAGTTAGAAAAATTATGTTATTTAATATAGTCCTGTGGACATCAATAGATACATATGTAATTTAAAAGTGCTCCCAGTGAAGTATATTTGAAAAAAATAATTAAAATGGCCACTTCAATTCAAAATTTTTAAAGACTTTATATAAAATAGAAGTATGGCTTACAGTAATTCTAAACATAGTGGACTACTTTATAAAGAGCTTATCTGATACGAAAAGGCAAACATTTATGAAGTTCATCAGGTCTTTGAATCAATAAATTATCTCTACAATAACAATATATCCCCACAAACATTAGGGAGACAATGCCATATCAGAAGCTATTCTAAGCCCTGACGGGTGTAGCTCAGTGGATTGAGTGCGGGCTGCGAACCAGGCATCGCAGGTTTGATTCCCAGTCAGGGAACATGCCTGGGTTGCGGGCCATGTCCCCCAGCAACCGCACATTGATGTTTCTCTCTCTCTCTCTCTCTCTTTCCCTCCCTTCCCTCTCTAAAAATAAATAAATAAAATCTTAAAAAAAAAAAAGAAGCTATTCTTTGCTGATAATAATCCTAAGAAGTTCCATTTCTCTTCTGAGCTTTCATAGCAAAATACGAAAATGAACACCTATTTCAACTAAAATACATATATTTCAAATATAACTTTTTATCAAATAGTCTACTATTACTTCCAGATTTTAAATTGCTACTTAATATAAACTATTATTTATAATATCAAATTAATGTTACTTTGTTCTTTACCTCTGTTAAGAACATTAAGGTTAATCAAAATAATAAAAAATGAGTATTAGCAATTTTAAAAATATAATGCACAAAATGCAAATGCCACAAAAACTACTTTGCTAACCTAATTGAATTTTCAAAACTAAGAGTTTTAGAAAAATAAGTACATATGACTAAGCCAACAAATAAAACCAAGGCAATTACTCATTCCAGAGAAAACAAAAAGTTGTACAGAAAAGGGAAAGTAATCACAGTGCACTATATGACTCAGTTAATAGTTTAATTATACTATAAATACTAAATATTGACCCAACCATAACCATATACTATAAATATGAAGCTCTGACTTAACCATAACTACACACACATACACACACATGCACACACATATATATCCATAACTAACTGAATGAAGGGTATAATAGAGGCAGGTGTGGGCAGAGAGCTAATTCCTCATCTTACCCAGCAGGAATTCAATAGAAAATTCCTAAAACTAAAAATAAAGAAGTAGCAATAACAGCACGTTATTTAAAATGGGACAGTGGTTGGCCTGAGAAGGAAGTGAATTCAGGAGAGTGCTGATTTTCAAAAGAAGCCTTCCCATTACATGACTCGTTCGTTCAACTAGATATACTTATAAACTTGATAAAAATAAAAGCTAATTTTAAATAAATACAGCCATACTAAAAAATAAGTCCCTCCCTCCTTCTCCCCCCTCTTCTCTTTCTAAAAGCAATGAAAACATGTCCTTGTGTGAGGGGGGGAAAACCGCCTAGCCCTGGCAGTGGCTCAGTTGGTTGGAGTGCCGTCCTGTACACAAAAAGCTGTGGGTTCAGTCCCTGGTCAGGGCACATACCTAAGTTGTGGGTTTGATCCCCAGTATGGGAGGCAACTGATGGATGTTGTTCACATTGATGCTTCTCTCCCTCTCCCTCCCCCTCTCTAAAATCCATAAACATTCTCAGTTGAAGATAAAAAAGTAAGTGCTATAAATTAAAGGTTATCATATATGTATTACAAGTATAGATATTCCTACATAATTAGGTAAACTGGAAAAGCCATGATACTTGTCATTTATATGTTCAACTGCTTAGATCCCAAGGAAATAACTAAAATTTTAGATAGCTTTCAGGTTAACAAAGCACTCATACGGTAACATCCGGCTCAAGGCTCCATCTCTCCATGTTTTTTTCAGGCACTGCTCCCTCTGCATCTTGCTATCCAGTCTCATTTCAGCTGCCTATGAAAGGCTGTGCCGCCCTGGCAGGTATAGCTCAGTGGATTGAGCGTGGGCTGCGAACCAGGCATCACAGGTTCGATTCCCAGTCAGGGCACATGCCTGGGTTGCAGGCCATGTCCCCCAGCAACCGCACATTGATGTTTCTCTCTCTTTCTCCCTCCCTTCCCTCTCTAAAAATAAATAAATAAAATCTTAAAAAAAAAAAAAAAGGCTGTGCTGTATTTGTTATCCCACACTTCTGTCAGAGACTCTCTCCTTGTTCCTATTAACTGGACAACTCCATCTATATCTTCCCAAAAAGACAAGTCAGGTCTGAACCCTGAAAATATTTCACTACTTCATTAATCAGATTTTCATTATTGATTTGCAAGCCCATCTCCTTTATTGTAAGTCCCTTAAGGAAATGATTCCTACTTTGAACAGCAAGCCATCCAGCACATTTCATCATCAGGTACAATACAACAAATGTTTGGTAAGTACTCTTACTTGGTCCTCAAATAAACTCCCCAAAGTACTGTCTTATTTTCATGAATAAACTAAGAGTCAGAGATATTAAGCCACGGGCCAGGTAGTTCATTATTTAGTAAATAGTGGAGACAGGGGCTCAAACTCTAATTTTCTGACTACAAATCTCGTTCTTTCTTTCTACTACATCATAACACCATTCAGGTAAAGTCTCATTTTAGAGATAAGAAATTATCAAAGGCCACAGCTAAAAAGAAGTTGAATGAAAATGCAAACAAAACATACATGATAAATTTATTTTTTTTTAATTATTTCAGCTTATTCAACAAATACCAAGGGGGAAATAAAAAGATGCAAAGGCAAGATCCTTCTGGGCAGCACACTGCCAGCTGCTCACTCTGCTCTAGTACCCTTTCTGGGCAGTTCAAGAGTCTTACTTTTCTCCTTATCTGTTTCATCTCTCTGGAATGCTCTTTTCCGCCTCTCTCACACTCCCTCACCCTCTCCTACTTCACATGGCTAATTTCAGATTTCTGGTTGAAACGTCTTTTCCTCAGAAAGGCATTCCTGCCTCCTGAGTCTAAACTAGGTGCTCCCTTTAGTACCCTCAGCCTTTTCTTTACAACCTTAAAGAAACTATAATTAAACATCCACCTGTTTAATTGCTTGTTTTGGTGGGCACTTCCCCCACTAGGACACAAGGACAGGCACCCACTCTGGTTTAACAAGATGACCCAGTTAGCACAATATGCACATTAGGCATTTAATGAAGCATCTGTCTGACAAATGATAAAGTGGAATTTTTGGACGGTAGAGTCTTAAAGGTTTCTAAAAAAATACTAGTTTTCAGTCTATTGTTGCTAATTCTTCCGGCAGTGAACTAACAAGGGTTTCCATTACAATCATAAAAATACAAATTGCCATTGCTACCTAAATTAACTTAAGCTTTTTTATATAGATCTAAAACTCCAAAGTTTGTCATGAAATGTACAGACTCTCATACATGACTGGTGGCCACAATCTTTTTAATGAAGAATTATACCAATATACAGCAAGTACCATACATGTCCCCATAATCCCAAAATATTTTCCTGAAAGAGAAATTTTTATTTGTAAGAGAATAACTCAACACATGTTATAATGTTCATCTCGTCTTCTAATCCAGTTTATTTATAAAAAGAAAACCCTGCCAATCAGATGATACGCACAAATAATACATCACGTTACATGGGGTTCAACAATGTGCTCACTGTGTTACAAATCCAGTTATAAGTAATCTCCCCGCCTAAATCTCAAAAAATTGCTTTTGATATTAATTTAAAATGTTTTCGGCCCTGGCTGGCATGGCTCAGTGGATTGAGCGTGGGCTGCGAACCAGGCATCGCAGGTTCGATTCCCAGTCAGGGCACATGCCTGGGTTGCGGGCCATGTCCCCCAGCAACCGCACATTGATGTTTCTCTCTCTGTCTCCCTTCCCTCTCTAAAAATAAATAAAATCTTTTAAAAAAAAAAAATGTTTTCAAACGACTTAAAAGACTTGGGTCTCCTACTCTTTAGAATTCACGAGACTTGGTCACCATAAAAATAGTGAGAAAGACAATTCGTGTTCACACGCCGAAGAACCCATCAGTACTCCCCCAGCGCCACCACGGGTGCGCGTAGGGTCCTCCGGACCCCGTCACTCCAGGGGGCACACCTGCCTCACCATTGCCAAGTAGCTGAAGTTTTCGTCAAACACCAATTATCTCCAAAACTCCCTCGGGTTTTTGTCACAAGACCCTGACAAACTCAAGTCGTGTTTTTTCTCTGACCACCCACACAGCTCCCCAGCTGGGTGGCCGAGCGCCGACTCCGAGGTGAAGGGCCCCCCGCCCCCGCCCCCGGCAGGCCCGCGACCCCCGCCCCCCGCCCCTCCGACCGCGGCTCGGCGGGCGGCGGAGGCGGCCCGACGCAAGGTAACCGGCTTCGCCCGGGGCACTCTGCTCCGGCGGCACGGTATCGCCCGAAACTCCGAGGCCCCGCCCCACTGGCCCCGCCACCCGTCCCCACTCCGCGGGTTTAATTCTCTGCCGGCCAGGTGGGGAAGCCACAGGCTAGCCACAGCGTCCCGCCGCGAAGCCGCAGCGCCGGTCGCGAGCGCAGAGCACCGGCGCCAGGGCAGGGGCCTCGGGGCTTTGAGGGGAATGGGGCGTGGAGCAAGCCGGGCGCGGACACGGGGCTTTGCGCTTGCTTACCTGGGCTGGGACGGCGGCGCAGCGGGCAGGGAGCGAGGCTGAGGAAGGGACAGCCCCTCGCGAGTGACCAAGAAATGGCGGCCTGATGAGCCAAACCTCACCGCGCTAATCCCCCGGACGACCGGAGTAGCCAGCCAGCCAGCCCCAGGGTCCTCCCTAAGCTCCGCCCCTGTAGGCGGAGCGCGCTGCTCCTAAATGGCCAATGACACCGCCCCGGAAATTGCAGCGCTGGGCGAGCCTCGGATTAAAAGGGCGATGGCGGTGGCGACCTAGAACTCGCGATCCGGCCCAGTCCGGCGGCTGGTGGCTGGTTTAAAGAGGTGCTGCCCAGCCCTGGCCGGTGTAGCTGTCTTGGTTGGGCGTCAGACCGCCGGGAGAAGGTAGCTGAGCAGATTCCCGGTCAGGGCACATGCCAGGTTTGCAGGTTATTCTCCGGTCAAGGCGCATGGGAAAGGCGACCGATCCATGCTTTTCTCTCACGTCGATGTTTCTCTCCTTCTTTCTCCCTCCCTTCCCCTCTCTCTAAAAATAAATAAATAAAATCGTTTAAAAAAATTAGTAAATAAAGAGGCGCTGCCTGAAACCCATCCCTAGCTATCAGACCTCAGTGCTGAGAGGGCATGCACACTAGGAGTTCCCCTCAAAAATTAGTCTTATCACAGGGGGCTTCGCGGTGCTAATAGATTCGTTCATTCATTCAAGAAATTAATTCATTTAGCCCTGGCTGGTGTAGCTCAGTGGATTGAGCGCGGGCTGCGAACCAGGCATCGCAAGTTCGATTCCCAGTCAGGGCACATGCCTGGGTTGCAGGCCATGTCTCCCAGCAACCGCACATTGATGTTTCTCTCTCTCTCTCCCCCTCCCTCCCTTCCCTCTCTAAAAATAAATAAATAAAATCTTAAAAAAAAAGAAATTAATTCATTTACCAAATATTTACAGCCCTGCTGTTAAAAGAACCTTCATGCTAATAAGTATTGTGAAGAAGAATAAAGCAGAGAACGATAATAAGGAGATTCCTATTTCACCTAGTGTAGTCAGGGAGATCCTCTATGACAAAGGGACATTTCATCTGTTCTCTGCCTACAGACAGTTTACGGAAGTGCCTCCTATGGATCAGGCTGTGTTCTAGACACTGGAAATAAGATGCATAAAAAGGATAGACAAAATTCCCTCATGCAGCTTAAGTGCTAGCAGGAGAGACAGAAAATAACTGAGATCAAATTGGTTAAATTAAATACTAAGTTAGGCCCTGTTAAATGACAAAGAGAAAATTTAAATCAGAATATGGGGATGGGGAATGACAAGGCGTGATTTTTGATAGACTGGCTAAGTGAGGAAGAAGATGTTAATCAGAAGGTGGTATTTGAATATTCACAAAGTTGTGCAGCCATCCCACAATCTAATTGTAGATCATTTTGTCATCTCTCACGGAAAGAATAGCATGGATATACAAGGGTGGGAGGAATTGCTGGGGGTCGTCTTTACATCTTTATCTCGATAAAAAAGCAATGATGATGATACAGGAAGGAGTGAAACAGTGGGCATATAGATGTAGGGAGAAAGGATCATCGATTGAAGGTGGGTAGATAGGACGTTAAACTGTTCTATTTTATGTATGGATTTAATTTTTTCCATAATGAACAGTTTTTATAAAATACTACTGGGACCATGTACCCCTTGGAAAGCTTTCATGATTCCTGAGGGGTCTAATTACCCCTGTTAGAAAACTGTATATTCTTGGGTGCTATTCACTCAAGTCTACCAAGGCCACCTCCCTCCAGGTATTACCCAGTGTGTACATATTTGAAAACTGTATGGTAATATATCTGTTTACTGATTTTTTTTAAAAAGGAAGCATTTTGTCAATTCTTATAAACCTACCTAATTGTCCTAAATTGTTGTATAACACACCAGTTTGGAGAAAATGACTTTTTCTCCTCTTCTGCTCAGTTTTTTTCCTACATCTTATCAAGGGTAAGGTTGACGGAGGCTGTGGGTGAGGTGAGAGAAATAGGTTGAGAAAGATGGTGATAGGCTTAAGAAACAATGAAACGCAAGGACCCAAGTCATACAAAGTTGTACATGACCTAATCAGCTAAGATTATTCCTAGTAATAATGTATTACCTCCCCAAATCCTCTCTATCAGACATAAATAACCTCCGTGGCACTCAGGTTTTGTAGTAAATTAGCCCACTGACTCCCACCAGAGGCAGAGAAGTCTCTCCTCTTGAAGACAGCTGAATTAGTAAAATACACAGTTGGCTGCAAGTAATAGGGAAACAGTGAGCAATACTTAACAAAATAAGGAAATTATTTTTCCCACGTAAGTATCTAGAGGTAGGCAGCTGCCTAGTGTTACTTCAGCTCCTCAACAATGATACAGTATCCTACACTCTTTTACTCTCTCTGGTCTCCCATTCTTGGCATGCTGAGTCTGGTTTTTCTGCTTGTAGCCTACTGGCCACAGGAGGGCTGCAATATCTCCAGTTCTCAGTTTCAGAAATGAAAAAGGGAAAAAGACCTGTTTTCTTTTTATTATTGATGATAGATAGATAGATAGATAGATAGATAGATAGATAGAAGATAGATAGATAGGGGGAAGGCGGGAGAGAAACATCAGTGTGTTGTTGCCTCTCACATGTCCCCAACAGGGGCACTGGCCCAAAACTCAGGGATGTGCCCTGACTTAGAATCAAACCAGACACCCCTCAGTTCACAGGCTGTTACTCAATCCATGAGCCACACCAGCCAGGGCTTGAAGGGTATATATTTTTAAAGATTTTATTTATTTATTTTCAGAGGGAGGAGAAGGGAGGGAGAGAGAGAGGGAGAAAACATCAATGTGTGAGAGAAATATCAATTGGTTGCCTCTTGCATGCTCCCAACCTGGGGTCTGGTGTGCAACCCAGGCATGTGACTTAAACCGGTGACCTTTTGGTTCTCAGGCCAGTACCCAATCCACTGAGCCACATCAGCCGGGCTTGAGTGATGGTTTTAAGTGGGTTTTTATCTGTCAGGCAGTTAAGTAACTTGTAAATTAATCTCATCACTTCGAGGTTTAAAGATCTTTTAGACGAAAGCAAAGTAGCCTTTTTACTCAAGCTTGTTTAGCCTCACTTCTAGGTCTGGCTTTTCTTTGTTTTTTTACTGAATGCCCTGTATTTTGAAAGAGGCTTCTCCACTGGCTTGAAAGGAACTTGAATTACTCCCATCATTGTGGCCAGCTCTGGGGCTATTCCTGTTACTACCTGGTAATTGTCTTTCCTCAGATGTTTTAGTCTGGCCTTATTTCACCATAGGCAAAGATTAACATTCAGTGCAGAACTCAAGGTGGCTTTTATGTAAATTTCTTGAATTCCCTCTCTATGTAGTTTCCTCCTCTGGAAATTTGCTTTATGCCTTCTAACAGCCCCAACTTTCTAAAACTTTGATATATCTCCCAAATAGCAGAATTACAGTCCTATTTGGGTTCTGTATTAGTTTATAAATGTCTCCACATATGGCTTATGGTAAGGCTCACCTCACCTACTTCTTTTTTTCAGGGATTATAGCCTTGCTCTGCTTTGGTCTAATATTGTACAAGTCGTTTCCTATATTCTGTCGCACTTTGCAGTTGTTCACACCAGAAGGCTGATTCTGGGCTCTGTAACTACCTCATGAAGCAGAAATCTGAATAGTATTTTTGTTAAGTAGACTTGCATTATAAAAACAAAGAACCCAAATGAGGAATTCACCAAAAAAGAAATATACATGGTCAACAAACTCATTAAAAGATATTCAATCTTGCTAATCATATTTAATATATACATCATTACATATGGGAACATATAAAAGTCATAATATCCAGCAGGGTGAAGACACACATTATTGATGAGATTTTAAAGTGATATATGAGGTCTGTCCAGAAGGTATCCAGCCATGCAATATGAAAAAGACATTTATTGAATAATATACAAGAAACATTGTACATCGGACAATGACGCCTCAGTCCCCTTCAAAGCAGGCACCTCAGGACCTCACACAGTTCTCCCAATCACCATCAACTGCCCCATTGTATTTTCTGAATCTCACTGAATGTCTGAAATCTCTTCCCTTTCGACGGTGATTTCAGATTTGGGAAAGCCAGGGGTCACAAGGTGCCAAATCTGGGCTGTAGCAGGGCTGAGTCATCTGGGTGATTTGATGTTTCACCAAAAAATTCTGCATGAGACATGATGCATGAGATGTGTTGTTGTGATGAAGCTGCCCATCACCAGTTGCCCATAGTTGTGGCCTTCTGAACCATCCAATTTCCACTTAGGAATGTTCAAGCTTAACGCAAAATTTGATGCAGATTTGTTGCTCTGCTTGCTCAGTCATTTTGCATATGATGGCCACACAGTACGCATGCTCACTCAATGGCATCTACTGCACCCACTGACCAGTAGAGTGAAGTCATTATTGTTCACACATGCACATTCCAGTTCACGCTCCTTGGCTGCCAGGTTACATCAATGTCACCCAAACCATGGTTGGGTATTTTCTGGGCAGACCTCATATATATATTTAAATAAATATATGTAAACATATTTTTATATTTATATTTATTTAAATATATATATAAAACAAAATATGGTAGGTTTAATATTTACTTGTTTTACTGATAAAAATTTCTTGTCAAGAAAGACGATTCAGTTAGTGAACACTGGTTAATGATTTGCATGCTGAGGTGCTCAGGGGTGAAGTGTTCAGATGTTAACATCATTTTATGAAATGTGTAAGAAAGGATGGATTGATGGATGAAGAAAGGCTTGCTAGATGAACATGTATGTGATAAAAGCAAATACAGCTGGGTCTTAATTGCAGACCCTAGGGAATATATTTCTTTCCTTACATGTGAACATTTTTTTATAATAGTGTTTGAAATTTTATATATAGTTTACCCACATGTACAAGCATGATTTAAAAGGGAATACATAAAAGCCTCACTGTATCATTATTTTTAATGTTTAAAACCATTTAACCAATGTTTAAAAACTAAGTAACATATCTAAGTATCCCACATATTTGATGGGAAAAGTAATAGTTGGTTGATTAAATAAAAACAATTTAAAGGAGAAATAAAAAAATACATACATTTTGTTTTAGTTTAGGATATTTCATTTGTGCTCTAGCTAATGTGGCTCAGTGGATGGAGCACCAGACTGCAAACCAAAGGGTCACCAGTTCAATTCCCAGTCAGGACACATGCCTGAGTTTCGGGGCAGGTCTCCAGAAGGGAGGTACTCAAGAGGCAACCACACATTGACGTTTCTCTTTCCCACTCTTTCTCCCTCCCTCCCCCTATCTAAAAATAAATAAATAAAATCTTTAAGGAAAAAGATATTTCATTTGTGTCTTTTTATGTAAGACCAAACCTTTTTACTTTGAGTTTGAGACTGATTATAATTCCTTAGTCATTGTGCCAAAAATCACAGTCAGTGAGTTATCTACTTTTGTGCGCTAGTCTCTCATGTGTATCACCTATTCTTTTTTAATTAGTCTATCGTAACTGTCTAGCTTTCACTATTTTTAAAACAGAAATTTACAGAATAAAGTTTATTTTTTTAAATCTTATTTATTTTTAGAAAGAGGAGAAGGGAGGGAGGAGGAGACAGAGAGAAATACCAATGTATGGTTGACGCTCCAGTGGCACCCAGTGGGGACCTGGCCTGAAACCCAGGCATGTGCCTTGACTGGGAATCGAACCAGCAACCCTTTGGTTTGCAGCCCATGCTCAATTCACTGAGCTACACCAGCCAGCGCTAAAGAATACAGTTTAACTGACATCTTATAAGTCTTTGCAAACACCTTACCCTTTTCACACATTTTATTGTTTTATGTGATATACAATTAATTAAATTGATAATAATGAAGGTAAACACATGCATGTGCAGGTTAGCAAATAAACAACTTACTTGCTTAAACTAGAAGAGTGCCAGCATAACTGAGAGCCATAGATGATGGCAAAGGGAAGGCACAAGACGGAAGAGCATTAGTGTCCTGAGCAGGTCATTTTGATGGTGGTTAGGAAAGCTTTAGGCACAGATGGAATGTTAATAGAAATTAGAAAAAGCTTTTGCAGGTATAACCCAAACACAGAAGTCATTAAAAAGGTTGATACATTTGTTTATAAAAGTATTAAAAATGTGATCATACTACCCCAGCCCTCAAAAATAGTCAAACACCATAAGAAACAGGTTTTGCAACATATGACTGTCAAATGACTAATTTATTCAATTTCTAACACCTTATAATGAATAAAACATTAAACAACTTGATATAAAAAAGGATAGCAATATGAAATTTAGAAATCAAGAAACACATACTGTTAGTAAAAAAATCTATTTAACCCAACAGAATACACACGAATAAAATATTTCATTTATAAGATGAGCAAAAAATTAAGTTTGATAGCAGTTCTAATGATAATGTGGGGAAAACATTCTCATATGCTTTGGTTGAAAGTGTAAATTGGTATAACCTTCTCTCAGAGCAATTGGACAATGTTTATTAAAATTTAAAAATGTGGTTGCCCTATGACTTAGCAACCCCACTGCTAGAAATTTATCCTATGCATTACTTGTGATATTTAATGAAAATATTTGCATAAGAATGCTCATTGGAGCATTGTTTGTACAGTATAAATTAGAAACAAGCTAAGTGTCCACCAAGAAGTTAAATTATGGCATACCCATATGATGGAGTATAAGCAATGATTAAAAAGAATGAGGTAGACCTGAATATGCTGATGTAGAAATATTTCCAAAATGACAAAGCAAGCTGTAGAATATATATACAATCTTTTGACATTAACAAAATATATATGTACACACAAATGCATGCACATATTTTTCCCCCAGAAAAGAATACAAGAAATTTAGCAGAAGCTGCCATTGATTTGATGGGGACTATCCGTAGTTGTGGAGAATGTGGAAGAGGCTTTTAGAACTCCTCTTGGATCATCCTTATATTGTGTGTATGTGTGTGTGTGTGTGTGTGTGTGTGTGTATAATTTATTTATTTTTAGAGAGGGGAAGAGAGGAAAAGAAGAAAGAGAAAGAGAAACATCAATGTGTGGTTGCCTCTCACGTGGCCCCCACTCGGTACTTGGCCCACAACACAGGCATGTGTCCTGACTGGGAATCGAACTTGCGATGCTTTGTTTCACAGCCTGCGCTCAATCCACTGAGCTATGCCAGCCAGGGCTGTTTATATTTTTAAAAATATATTTATTGATTATGCTTAGTTGTCCCAATTTTCCCCCCTTTGCCCCCATCCATGCTGTACCCTCCTTCCTTTCAGCAATGCTCCCCCCATTAGTTCATGTCCATGGGTCATACATGTTAAGTTCTTTGGCTTCTCCATTTCCTATACTATTCTTAACCTCCCTCTGTCCATTTTGCATCTAGTAATTATGCTTCTTAATCCCTGCGCCTTTTCTCCCATTGTCCCCCTCCGCCCTCCCAGCTGATAACCCTCCAAATGATCTCTATATCTATGATACTGTTCCTGTTCTGGTTGTTTCCTTTTTTTTTTTAGATTCAGTTATTGATAGTTGTGAATTTGTTGCCATTTTAATGTTCATAGTTTTGATCTTCTTTCTCTTAAATAAGTCCCTTTAACATTTCATGTAATAGTGGCTTGGTGATAAGGTCCTTTAGCTTTACCTTATCTGGGAAACACTTTATCTGCCCTTCCATTCTAAATGAGTAATCAAGGTTGTTGGTCCTTACTTTTCATCACTTTGAATATTTCTTGCCAGTCCCTTCTAGCCTGAAAAGTTTCTTTTGAGAAATCAGTTGACAGTCTTATGGGGACTCCTTTGTAGGTTACTCTGTGCTTTTCCCTTGCTGCTTTTAAGATTCTCTTGAACCTTTGGCATTTTAATTATGTGTCACAGTGTCATCCTCTTTGGGTCCAACTTGAGACTCTCTGTGCTTCCTGGACTTGTATGTCTATTTCCTTTGCCAAATTAGGGAAGTTTTCTTATGTTATTCTTTCAAGTAAGTTTTCAATTTTTTGCTCTTCCTCTCCTCCTACTGGCACCCCTGTGATTGGGATATTGGTACATTTGGAGATGTCCCAGAGGTTTCTTATACTTTAATTCTTGTTTCTTCTTGCTGTTCTCATTGAATGCTTATTTCTTATGTTCCAAATCATTGATCTGAATCCTGCCTTCCTCCCTTTGAGTTTTTTCCCTGTAGATTTAATTTTCATTAGTGTAACCTTTGTTTCTTCCTGCGTGTTTTTTATGCTATTGCCATACTCAGTGAATTCACTGAGCGTCCTGATTACCAGTGTTGTGAACGCTGCATCTAATAGGTTCGTTATCTGTTTTGTTTTAGTTCTTTTTCTGGAGTTTTGTTCTGTTTTCATTTGGGCCATACCTGTCTCCTCAAATTTGGAAGCCTCCTTATGTTGTTTCTGTGTATTAGGTACTGCTGCTTTGACTCCCTTAGTAGTGTGGTATAGCGTAAAAAAGGCAGCTGTATATTGTGTGGGGCGGAGTCTTAGGTAATTGCCGGGGTGGGACAACCTGCTTCACTGCTTGTGGCTGTGTGTGGGGAGAGCTCAGAGAAGGGACAGTGCCACTGCCTGGCTTCTGGAGGCTTACTCAACAGTCATCCCATTTCCAATCACTTTACCCATTCCTGGCATGCAACAGGCATCCTTACAGGTGTTACCGTGGTGCTGAATACGAGTGGGTGGGTTTGGACACATTCTAAGACTGCGTGGACCCTCCAAGCAGTCTACTGAAAAATCTGGCAGTTTCTTCTGCCGCCCCAACCCCCACTGGTTTTTATAGTCAGAAGTTATGGGGTTTATCTTCCTGGTGGTTACAACCATGAGCTACAAGGTCTGGCCTGGGGCTGGGATAGCTTGCTCCCAAGGTATTGCTCCCAGTTTTTATCCACCACACCCGAACGTGGTGCTGCCCATTCCGCCACCTCTGTACCACAATGCATCTCCTTATCTCTCTGCCCATCTGTGTCTCCACCCCTTACCCATTTGGATGAATGTGGCTTCTTTAAATCCTTGGTTGTTGCACCTCCATACCGCTCAATTTTCTGAGTTACTGGTGTCGTTTTGAATTTTAGTTGTAATTCTCTCTGTGGTTGGGTGAGGAGATGCAATATGTCTACCTATGCTTCCATCATGACTGGAGGTCTGTTTATATTTATATAATCTTGTACGTAAGAACAGATATGGCATAATCATAAATCTTTACACTTGTATTTTTTGTAGAATTTTTATTATACAAGTAATGAGTATTTTCCCCAAGAAATTATTTTCTTTCTGATGAAAAATGGCAAGCCTAATTGCACTTGCAGCAGATTCAAAGCAAGCTGACTTCAGGAATAGAAAGTTCCTTTATTTTGATTGACAAGGTCTTATATTTGGAATACCAGAATGTAGGGGCTAGTGCTGGCAGAACACCAGGCATTATTCTTCTAAATTTCTTTTAGTTCCTTACTTATCCCCACCACCCCGCCCAATACAGCCACGCTGTGAACCAGAAATTCTAGGCATAAATGTAGTACTTAGCATTCTTGTAGTCTCTTCCGATCACCCATTAATGAATGTAACCACTGTCAGAAAAACCCAACAAAAAAACTCCCATAAAATAATCTTCAAAACTCCTGTACTTTAAATTACTAAAGCACATCTTTATTTAGCAACTGAACAATTTTAAGTCACAGCACGAGTTTTTTCACGTTTGTACCTGAATGACTATTTCTCAATCAAATGAATATGGCCAACAAAGTATGACATAGCATTTTACATAATATAAATCTCTCTTACGACTAAACAGTTTTAATGCAAATCAGCATTTTAATCCTATTTGCTATTAGTATTCTTATTTTTACATGAATAGGAATTATAATTTTTCACCAATATTCAAATACACAAGGTCTTCCAAGCATACAGTAGGTAGAAGTGACAGATGAATAGTGACTCTCAAGTTACCCAGTGTTGACCAAATTCAAGCTTACACATTTTAAGTAAACCCTAAGCTTCTTTGCCTCTTAATTAGGAAACAAATCCTATCAAAACATATTTTTGTAAAATGGGAGAAGAGTTAACTTAAAAAATTAGGGGGTAATTGCATTTGCTATGAGTTCAGTACAATAAAACGTGAAATGGCAGCAGAACTGTAAAACTGTATTTTAATTAGGAAATAAACTACTTTTAACTGACATTTTGCTCTTCATATTTACATATAGCACCTGATACAAGAGGAAAAAATCCCAAATTAAAACACCTGCTACATAGAAATAATTATTTTAAAAACTACTGCTTAGAATATCGCTTACAAGTATATATAGTAAACTGTTTGTCCTAAAATTAAGCCTACACTGTAGAAAATAAAGACTAGCTTTTCTTATTTGAAAAGATTACAATATGATTGTAAATGCAGTGTCCTGATGCTGTAGAACACTGGGTTGGACAGTTTTAATTTTTTAAAGCACATATATTCTAATAATAGAAAATTAAAACGGCTTAATGTAAATTGTTTTTAATTTTTTAAATCCTGTCCCTTGATATGTACTTACAGTGTCAGGACCTTGTCCCCTACAGCTTACTTGTGGTGCAGTATTGACTTAACCCCTAGGTGCAACACAAAACTAAATGAACGGATCTTGAAGTATTTATGTAATATATAAAAATGCAAAGCAGAAATGATTATAGTAAACCAAACCTGGTTGAAGCTAGCTGACAGAACTGAGTCTAGCAATACAGTCAACTAGGTAGCCTTTATTGTACTAAATAAATTACAGAAAAGTGGCAAAGTTAAATCACACAAGTTACCTTTTAAGTATCAAGTGATCAAAAGACCACTGTAAAGCATTTATATTGGGTCCAAATGAGCTCTACATACTAATCCATTAAATTTTTTCCATATTTACAAGACACCTAGTATATTTTTTAAATGTATAAATTAAGTCAGTAGTAAGCATGAAATAAAGTGCTATAATTTGAAATTCAAGGAATCAATTTCAGCATTGAAATTTGGCCTACTCTACAGAACACAAGAATGAATAACCCTGTCAACTCACTGAAGGGTGGGAAAAGATGGGGGTAAAGAGAATCCCAGAATTGGGTTGAAATTTTCTTGCTCGGAAAGGCAAATAACTGGAACACTATAATTCAAAAGTAAAAACTAAAAAGTTTCTCTTAAATAAAAAGTAAAATGGGCTAACTGTGACTGCAGTGGATTCGGAGAAACCTATTTGGGTCTAAGACTGTAAGCAGGGATGAGCCCTCTTGATGGGTTCATGGTGATCATTTTCACTTATCAATGTGCCTTTGTAGTTAAGGTCAGGACAAATACTACTTGATAAATTTTGGAAACTCCCAGGATTAAGGAGGCCAGATCCAAATCTTTTAGTGGCTATTAATAAAACTTAATGAGGAAGATATCATCTTTTATTTAGTTATTTAGGGTACTTACTTCACAAAGACTCTACTGTAAATGAAAATTAATGATATTTTACAAGTTAGAGGGATGGAAACAGGTGTCAAAATAATGAAGGCCCCATTGAGTCAAATTTAATGAGTTGTAAATAATAACTACTATTTTTCAAAGAAATTGTTGAACAAATGATACCTAAAGATGTTGGTTTAAAATGTAGGCTTTCTGTTTTTTTTGTTTGTTTTCAGGAGACTTCATAAACCCTTAAGCATATAAGAGAGCATTGCTACAAGGCAGAGTTGGGCTTATCTAAAATACTGAGAATAAAAAGGCAAACCTCTTTGTCAGGGGCCTCTGCACATATTTACTGGGTTAAATCTTAGGCACAGTTTTCTGGCTTCATCAAAGTCATACTCTCACAATGACGTCCTCATTGTTGCTGCAATAGTGCCAAAGCCTGAGAACTTTCATTCACGGTACACACCTTCAGCAGAACATTAACCCTCACACAAAAAGAACCTCCCACACTCTAGAGAAGTCTAGAATTCAGTTATATTACACTTAAAAACAGTATGCACAAATTTTCTTGAAATTTACTATTCTAAAGCTAAAACAAAACAAAATGAAAAAGAATGTACATTATATTTGAAATATGCTTCAATAATGATTGCTCTTATTTATAACAAAATTACATTTTCTTCTAAAATTGCATTTTGTATAGTTAAGTGAAATACACTCTTCCTTTCCTTTTCCATCCCTCACTTTTTAAAAAAACAAAGAGTATCCTTAAAATTAAGTCATAATTCTAAGAACATTTAAAAGATACATTCGTTTTCTTTACAGCATGAAAGACATACAAATACCATTTTCTCCTTTTTAAACAATGAAGTAAAAGCTTCAATCCTTCACCCATAGAAAAATACTTTCCATATCATTTACACCACAATAGGAAATTCAATAGTGTTTAACTGAAGCTTTATGAGCACTACAAGTTGAAATTATGAGCACTCTTACAGTTGAAATGTTAAAAGGTTTTAGGAAGTTAAACATTAGGACTTCCTCCTAAAATTGTAGTCTTTAACTTGCAATTTGCTAATACCTTTCACTTAGGAAATTTAAAACAAAATCAATTTATTTATTTATGCAATGAACCATATCTAGTCAATGTTGATGAACTGCACCCTGGTAGATACTACTTTTGGCTGCCCATTTAGCTTGCATTACTAAAATAAAAACAGTGAATACAAAACTTTAGACACTGAGAGTAAGCTGCCATCGAAAAACAGAAATAAATAGCAGCAAATTTAGATAGGAAACAAATAATAATTTGGTGTCTGCCCATGACAACTTCACCAAGATGATGAAAATTAAATGTCTCAATTCGGACCGAAATAGGGCATGTTTTTTCTTGAAAACACTGAAAGGCTTATTGAATTGCTGCTAAGAATGATATCTGTATACAATAGAAAAAAGTGTGTTGGTAATTGCTGCAGACGTAAAATAAATTGAACACCTAAAAATACAACTTAGAGATTAATTTCATAGGCTCTTTATAAACTTGCTAAAATTATCTACTAACAGTCCTAAAATGTTATCTTATTTAAATGTATTTGTATCTGTATGATTCTCAAAGAATTTTACAAAGTGGTTGCTAAAGCTGTGTTGTGATCACACTGAGGCACCAGTAAATCTTTACCAACAGATCAGTAATTCTGATATTTAATGAAATTAATCCAGTTTCAATAGCAGCCACTTTACTTGGAGAGAAAACACAAAATAATGCTTGCAGAAACTGTGGTGGGATAGCTGAAGCAAATGTGGGAAGCAAGCAATGCTAATATAGTTACTTTGTTGATGTGGCATAATTTATCTTGGTCTTGTCATGTTATTAAGACATGTTTATCCCAACAAATTTTACCATAGTGCATTTATTCTAAGTGACTTAAATGCAAATTAACCTAAACTACACATTAATTATAACAAGTAAAAGAGATGTAAACACATCCCACATTATTATGGCATAATTTTTATGAATTCAAACCTACTTTGGCAAACTTATCAGAATATTTTAAATATTCAAAACACAAATGTCAAATAGAACATTGTTAAAAATTCTTGATTCCTTCTCTCTTCCTGATAAGATTATAAAAGAAGTAATGCTGTAATTCTACATGTTGACAGTATGAACATAAATTGATTACAAGTAGACAATTATTTTAAATCTTAGTTTCATGTTAAGTGCTTTTAAAAATTAGTCTTCTAATTTGCATTTTAGAATGTTTTCACACTTTGCAAGTATATCAGCTTAAATACCTCCCAAAAACTTATGATCTGTCAAGGAAGCATGGCTAGCAAACTGAGTCAAGGTTCTAATTAGGATAACTTTAAAAAGTCTACTTATTTTCTAAATTAAGTGACATCTTCTAAGGTCATCATAGTTATTGAATGAAGTAACTGCCTGAGTGTAATTCTTGCACTGAAACTGACTAAAATTCATGCGAATTTATGACTGCATATATTTTGTCTAAGATAATAGAAAGTGAGATTAAATAAAAATATTTCAAGTTCCTTCTAGCTCTAAAGTTATAGTGCTGCTAATAAAAACAGGAGAATTTTGCCCAGATACCTGATTAGAACTCATTAGATCCGTCGACAAATTATAAAAAACTCTATACTTCAAATAGCAATCCTTTACTTCTGTTAGCATTAGCTTTTGTGAAGCACAAATATGTAAACACACGAAAGTGTCTCTACGTGTAATATTGGTACTGGAAACGACCAGGCAACTGTCTTAATGGTTTAACATATCTTTATGCATTTGAAACCAGTTTTTATATATAAATTTTCTCTTTACTCTTAATAAAAATGATCAACCTTTTCCCTACCCCCTACTTGTGCTAGCAGGCCAAAACAAAGGAAATTATTTCTTATGCTGTTACTCTGCCTCTACTTTGCATGAATGTACTGGTTTAACAAATACTACTAATTCTTCTTGTGAATGTAAAGTCTATTCCAAAATATTCCTTCTCCTATGTACGCCGTGCTGACTCAAATCAGATGTTCAAACATTTGAAACAAACATATTAAAATCATAATAAATTAGAAAGGTTTTCACAATCATTTCTTAGCATTTACAAAAACCGATTCACCAATATCTATTTCCACTTGTGAGAGTAACAGTCAGCACTGAGAGAGAGAGAGAGAGAGAGAAAGAGAGAGAGAGAGAAGGGGGGGAAGGGGAGGGAGAGACAAGAAATTTGGCATTTTTATCACAGAATATTACATTGATATGAATGAAATCTAGAACTACTTCATGTACCAAAAATAGGATTATTCCTAGAATCCTATTTAGATTGATAAACAGGTTAAACAATTCTTAAGTGTAATGGATAAAGTCTTATCTGTTGCATGAACATGGAAGCATAATTAACATATCCATTTTAAGAAGCTGTAAAGGATAAATTTATTTTAAATTTAAGATCCCAATATATGCCTTTAAAAAAGGATCTTTTTTACATTAAAATACTGATAGTAACTCCCAGATGAAAAATTGATACATGAGAAATTTAAATATAATCCTAAACTTCTAATATATTATCATTTAAAGACTGGCATTAATGATTTAAAAACGGCAGCAGTGCTCACTGCCAAAAAATTATTAGAGTTAACCCAGAAGTGTAAACAAAGCCCTAAACTGAAGAACAATGTATGCAATTACCTGTTTGTATCTATACAACTGCATATTTAAAAAAAAACTATTGTTGTCATATTCTATCCACATAGAACAGATTTTCCTTTTAACTCGTGAAAAACTGCCAAAGCAGCTGTTAATTATGCAGACTCCAACATGATTTTACTTTTTCACTTTTCAACTTACCGTCACGTCATGTAGCAGCCTAAATTATACTCATCTGTTGGTAAAGAATGGAATGTTCAAATAAAACTATAGTTATTTACTCACACTGTCTTGGCTATGAAATCCAGTAATAGATAAGAGAATTTCTCTTTGACATAAAGGTTATGTTTACTTGCCTCTTAAAAAAAAAAACTTAACATATTTTAATGTAATCATTTATTTGGTATCTTGGCTATTAATGTTTAGGAATTAACTTCTTAAAATTTATTATTATGGATCTTGAATATTTTAAATAACATCATTTAGATTATACTGAAGATTTTAAAATGTACATTTTCCCCCCTGACACTAAATGGCATTCCAAAATACCTATTATTCAACTCTAAATTTAATCAATACTATTCTGAAATATTCAGAAACCACTAGTAAAATCTATTTCAACCATAATTCATATAAAATAATTATGTAATACAACATTTCAAAAGGTGAGAAAGTTCCACTTACATTAAAAGTGGGTGATTTTAAAGTTCTTTTCTCTCTAGATTAAAAAAATAATGAAACAAAAAAACCAACCTGAAGAGGAAAATCTATACATCCTTAAAGGGAATCAGATCCTCTTTCTATCAGGCAGAAAAGTCAAAATTCTCCATGAATTAACATGCTTTAACTTAATAAATGCATATAAACTGGAGTAATTTAATTATACACAAAAATGACATGAAAACCCTCCCTTCAGTTACTGAGGGATTACATTTAGAAACAAGTCAATAATGTTTCATTCCTTGTTCAAAGTA
Organism: Tonatia bakeri; assembly: GCA_004024845.1. Classification (NCBI taxonomy): domain Eukaryota; kingdom Metazoa; phylum Chordata; class Mammalia; order Chiroptera; family Phyllostomidae; genus Tonatia; species Tonatia bakeri. The sequence continues at coordinate 102,418 of PVIA01003584.1, read as the reverse complement.
TCCTGACCAACAGACCAGTGTGAACAAAACGTGAATGAGTGCTGAAAGTTAGTGATAGAAATGTCACAACTAACACCCTAACTTTAGCTTAGAGTATCAATATGTTTAACTTTAATGTGCATATTAGATGTCATTTCTAAAGTTAGGGATAAAATAAATATTAAATTTTAAGAATAAAACATCTCTTAACTTGAGCTGCTAAACTGTAACCCTTGTCTGTCAGGAAAGGAATGTGCAGATTTAAACAATTCCATAGCAGCAAAGTGCTCACTCAGTAGAACACAAATTACCTTTGCTTCATGTGACAAAATACAGGAATCGAGTGAGAAACAGAATTTCTTTATCCTTCTTTGACTGTCTAACTCTCAAACAAGAAGTTATTTTCAAATGTGAACTGATTCAAAATGCATAAAAATGTAAATGCACAATATACCTACATACTTCCTAGTGGGGTCAAATGAGTGCCTTTTCGTTAGACGTACAGACGTCTGAAGGCACTTAAGGGTTAAGACACAACGCATGCATTCCTTTACATCAAGTATGTGAGGCCACATGATTTGGAATAAGCCAACCTTACGGTAATATAAGTTACATTATTAAATTTAAGAAAATGTATATATTCATATTTGTACTTTCTATAAGATGCTGGTAAATGGACAATGTGCAGCATTTCCTGGGAAAAGCAATTCCACTTTTCTTCTTACGAACAGCAGGTCTCTACAAGGGAGTATAGGGAAAGATGTGCTGCATCCATAGGCAGTGTATTGGCTAATATTTAAAATGATATTGCTAAAGTTTAAAAAATAAAATCTGGTGTTCAGTATAGCAAGTACATGAATCACTGAAAACACCAGAGTTAACTCCTGATGTTTACTTCTTTTTGCTTTCAAAATACAGGTGTGTGACAGAGATGACGAGAATTCGGAGCCTCGTTTGTGGCTTTCTATCAGAAGGGGACTGCACGGCACCACCACAAAACTTCATAAATTACCCTGAACGTGGTCAGTTATTCACTATATGTTCTGAGCAAAGCATGAAACAGTCTTCAAACACATGAATTATAGGTTTTGAGACAGTGACTTTTTTAAAACATAAAGTGCAACAGTGCTGAAGTTTTCAGTTTTTGTTAGTTCTTCATTTTTTTTGTTTAGATGCCATTTCCCGCAAGCAGAATTATGGCACAGTGAATGTAATAGAAAGCAGTCTTCCAATACATATCCCAGAACTTTTGTTTTCTTATTTATTTGATGATGTCATTAATGGTTTAACAAATCCTTCTTCATAAACTTTCAAAATAGCTTCACATACAAATCTGTACTGACTCTGAAAAATAAAATACAAAAAACAGAACTGATTAGAAAAACTAGAAAACAAAAAAATGACAAACAACTCACTTGGCTTGCTTAGAAAAGAAATGCGAAGTAAAACTGCACAGAGATACCATTCTTCATGAACAGACTAGCAAAAAGTTAAAGTCTGACAACATTATTTTGTTGGCAAAATTCACCCATGCATTGTTAACATCCCTAGCATTGCCACAATTCCTATGGATGGCAATTTGGCAAGCCCTAACAATATTATATTAATTTATCTATTGACCCAGCAATCCCACTTTTAGAAATCTATCCAAAGATAAACTAGAAAAAGAAGTTGAAAACATATATTCAGAAGTGAGGCTATGCAGTGCAGAATTATTTATGATAAAAAAAAGAAAACAATCCAACTCGCCATCAGGAAGGGACCTGGTGAGTAACCTGCAGCACGTTCTCACAGTGGAACCCTCTGCAGTGGGGGAGGAAGAAGTCTCAAGACTATTACAGAATGGTTCCAGGATATTTTGTTCAGTAAAAGAAAGCAAGTAGAGAAAACTGCATATAATACATTATCTTCATAAAAGAAGGGGGGAATATGAGTATCTGTCTCAGTATACAGGGTGGGGCAAAAGTAGGTTTGCAGTTGTAAGGATGTGAAACACAGAGCTTACTCTTGTATTATTATTTATTAATTATTGTATTATTTTCCACATGAACAGCTGTAAACCTACTTTTGCCTCACCCTGTTTATGTTTTTAAAAAAGCAAAGAAAGGATAAATCATTAAAAAATGGCCCTGGCTGGCGTAGCTCAGTGGATTGAGCACGGGCTTCAAACCAAAGCATCGCAGGTTCGATTCCCAGTCAGGGCACATGCCTGGGTTGCAGGCCAGGGCCCCCAGCAACCGCACATTGATGTTTTTCTCTCTCTCTCTCTCTTTCTCCCCCCCTTCCCTCTCTAAAAATAAATAAATAAAATCTTAAAAAAAAAAGTCAGTGAACATTAAAAAAAATGATTTTCTATGAAGAAAGGGAAGAAAGGGCAAGAGAAGGACAGAGACTAGACTTCACTGGAATATATTTCTCCTTGTTTTAGCAATTTTACTTAGGAACCATGTAAACACATCCCATACTTAGATAGTTAATTTTAAAAAATCTACAAATTGAAAATAACATGAAACAAATCCATGTGTGTATCTAGCTGATGGCAGAACTATACACAGAGCAACTATTCCAAGGGACTTTGAAATAGTAATTTGTGTATCTTTTGTAGAACATACCCCGAAAGCAAAAAGGACTGTAGAAAAAAAATTGAAAATTCTTTTCAGTAACCATACTGTTGGTGGTAGTAGTGTTAGTTTAGTTATTCTGAGATTGTTGTTATGTAATATAAAATAAAACAAATGAGCGCTTGTAATATTCTAAGTCTTTCACTGTTGGTATTATAAAGATCTATCAGCCCTGGCTGGTGTAGCTCAGTGGATTGAGCGTGGGCTGCGAACCAAAGCATTGCAGGTTTGATTCCCAGTCAGGGTGTTACAGGGTGCAGTCAAGAGGGGGGACCCCTAATGGACATTTGGAATGGGGTCCAGAACTCAAGGTTTTCAGAAAATACTAGGATGTCCTCACCACCCCCGCCCCAAGTGTGGGTTGGGGAAAGGGACAAATGGAATAGGCCCCTTAAGAGCTGTTTCCCATAGCAACAGCCTCACAGCTAACCTCTGGCGTGGTCATTTAGCATACCTATAGCCTTTGGCTGGTCGCTTAGATATGTTAAATAGCCATGGCCATGCTCTGAGCCAGGGGGATGGAAAGGGACCCCCGCAAGATGTGACTGCGGGGCAGGTCCCCTGAGTTACAGCGCCTGCGTTGGAGCTTGGAGAAGATTGGCTTCACGACATAGGGTGACACTTTCCCAGACCCATGATGGTGACCAGAAAAGCTGGAAAGGACAGCAGATTAAGGGCAAGTGTGGCCGAGTGTTGGAGGAGTCGGAAATAGGGCTGCAGAGGAAGATTGGCTCAGCCATAGAGGAGAAAACCATTCAGTTTTTGGCAGAGTAGAGGGCTCCCGCAGCTCTGTGAGAGAGAATTCACCATGCGGATTTAGCAGAAAATCGCCACTTGGCCAAAGCCGAGTGGCAACCTCGTCTCCTCGCAGCTTTGTGGGGAGAAGCACGCAGTTTTGCCAGAGTGCAGACCCCCGCAGCTCTGGTGGGAGAGAGGCCTACGTGGCTTTGAGGTGCTCCTTTGGCTATGCAGCCTAGGAAGCTAGAGAGACTTTGCCTCAAAGAAGGGTGAAAGAACTCTTACCAGTAGGCCATGAGATGGTGTTGCATGGCTTTGGATTAACGGGAGGTCCTGCCTGGACAGTGACACAGCTGATGGTGCCGTAACCGAGAGAGGCCTGCCAGCCAAGCAGGGATTACTGGGAAGAACCAGGGGTTGCCTGAGCCCGGAATTCTATTTTCTTTCCTAAGATACGGTACCCCAAACTGGGAAAAGAGGGAAGGAGGATTGTGTGTGTTTGTGGGTGTTTTAAGGGACTTTAAGATCTTGATAAGACATTAGGTCACTACTTTAAGTTTGTATAGCACTAAATAAACGTTTTCTTTCCTTTTCATGAATCTCTGGCATTGAGAGACATCTTTCCTTTAAGGCGGAGGGCATGATGGACCTGAGTTTCTTTCAGTAATAGTATTATCGTCCCAGGTCCCCCTTGTTTGTTCTGTAACAAGGGCACATGCCTGGGTTGCAGGCCACGGCCCCCAGCAACCGCACATTGATGTTTCTCTCTCTCTCTCTTCCTGCCTTCCCTCTCTAAAAATAAATAGATAAAATCTTAAAAAAAAAAACTTAACAAAAATAATGGAACAAACACAACTTGAAGGGGAATAAATTGTATTAAAAAAAAGAACTATCATTTTTGTTAAAGAAGAAAGGCAATAAAGATGTAAGGTAGAAGACATTAAGTAAAAACTCTATGGCCCTGATTTTGTATTGGAAACAAGAGTGTTAATCCATAACTTTGTTTTCCTACCTCTGGCTATTAAAGATTTTTACAAACGAATACTAACACTAACCCTAGAGCAATAAAACACCCTAGTTTCTCAGAGGTGCTTCCTAAACTAATTTCTCAATAAAAAGAACCAGTACATTTTGGAGGAATTACAGATTCTAAGTTTGGGGCAGGAACTCTACAAGGCTGGGGCCTTGTTATCTTTATTCACAGTAAGGAAGCTAAGCTGCTAGGGTCTTGACAGAAAGGCCCAGGAGCCCAGCTGAACAGACTCCCACTGGCCAAAAATGGGATAATTTAGGAATTAAGAAACATAACTTCAATGGGTTGAAACATAACACTTGTATAAACTCATGATTTCCAAATAATACCAAAACAAATGAAGTAAGTGGTCACCACTGGGAGAGGTAAGTGAACCAACTCATTACATTAAAAATTTTACAAATAAAGTCTACCTTAAAACTTTATTTGTAAAAGGTCTACTTTGGGTTTAAACTTTTATTTGTAAAGGGTTTATCAAAGGTTTGTTTTGCCTTTCCCATACAGGCTGTACCACAGGTTGACTGAATAGCAGATGAGAAGTTCCTCTTTAAAGAAGTATTCCAGCTTGTAAATAAATAAAGGAATGATAGAATATCATCATTTCAAAAGCCCAATGAATTAATGATAGAGGCACTGTTCACTCAGGTCTGCTAATATCACAAAGAAAAGACCACCAGACATGTGCTGCTTATAGAAAGAACACAAAAACACTTAGGCTGCTGAGACCCACTGATCCAATTTACCACTTCTAGAAAATAGAGACCACCACCTTGGGAATACAGTCAGGAAAATTCAGACTATGGGAAACTATGTAGCATGAACCACATGGTTTGTTCATCAAATAAATTGCAAGTAACAAGAAAAAAGATGTAAAAGGAAGCGATAGATTAAAAGATTTAGGAGACATATAAACCAATCAAAATGTGGGACCACATTTGAAGCATGACTTTACAAACAATGTAAAAACAAAAACAAAACTCATTATATGCCTCATATGATCCAGTGATTTGACTTCTGGGAATATATCCAAGAAAAAAAATTGAGAAGGTAGATTCTCAAAGAGGTATTTATATATCCATGTGCATAGCAGCATTATTCGCAATAACCAAAAACTGAAAATAATCCAAATATCCATTGACAGATGAAAGGATAAACAAAATGTGGTCTATACATACACAGTGAAGTACTTTTTAGCCTCAAAAGAAATAAATTCTGACACATGGTAGAACATGGATGAACTTCAAAGATATTAAGTGAAATAAGCCAATTACAAAAAGATGTATAATTCCACTTACATGAAACATCTAGAGCAGTCATATTCATAAATCAGAAAGCAGAATGGTGGACGCCAGGGGCTGGGAGGACAGGGGAACGAAGTGCTGCTGTCTGAGGGGTAGAGCTTTAGTTTTGCAAGACGAAAAACGTGCTAGAGACTGGTTACACAGCGGTGTGATTGTACTTAACACTACTGAACAGTGATCTTAAAAACTCTTAAGGTGGTAAGTTTTATGTTGTATATTTTACTATAATTAAAAATAAAAAATCCATTATGTGTGAATACAGATAAAAAAAAAAAACCTCCAGAAAATATTAGCAAATAAAATGAAGCAATATATTAAAAGAATTACACACCTCTCCAAGATTTATCTCAGAAATTCAAGGTTAGTTTAATATCCAAAAATCAATGTAATATATTACATTAATAGAATAAAAGACAAAAGTCACATGATCATTTCAACAGACACAGAAAAAGCACTTGAGAAAATTGAGTACCTTTTCAAGATGAAAACACTCAACAGACTTGTAACACAGGAAACTTCCTCAACTTGAGAAGGAACATTTATTAAAAAACCCTGTGGCTAACATGACACTTAGTGGTGAAAAACTGAAAACTGTCATTTTAAGGTTAGGAATACCTTATTTAACACTTTATTTAATATGTACCAGAGGTTTAAAACAAGGAGGAAAAAAAAAGAAAAAATAAGATAAAAAGAGAAGAAAGGCACCTTAATTGGAAAGGAAGAAGTAAACTATCTCTACTTGAAGATGACATAATTTTGTACATAGAGAATCCTGAAGAATCCACTCACACACTAAAAACTATTAGAGTTAATAGATGATTTCAGCAAGGTTGCAAAATACATGACCAATATACAAAGTCAATTTTATTTCTATACTCAAGCAATTAACAGTCCCTAAAATAAGAGAACAATTTCATTTACAATAGCACCAAAAAGACTAAAATGCATAATAATTAATTTAACAGAAGCGCAAGGCTTACACACTCAAAACTATAAAACATAATTGAAAGAAATTTAAATTAAAAGACGTTTAAAAATGGAAAGACATTTTATGTTCATGACTTAGAAGATGGAAAAATCATTAAGATGATTGTCCAAGATGAGCTACCAATTTAATGTAATTCGTTTTTTTGTTTTTTTTTTGGAGGGGGCAAAGGTTTGCAGAAAAGATAAAACTAATTCTAAAATTCATTTGAAAATGCAAGGGACCCAGAATGGCCAAAACAGTCTTAAACAAAAAGAGCTGGGATATTCACAACCTGATTTCTAGTTTTGCTACAAAGCTACAGTAACCAAGACAGTGCGGTACTAGCATGAGCTTATACATATGAATCAATGGAATTGGGCTGAAAGTACAGAAAGTCACCCTTATATTTGTAGCAAATGATTTTTGACAAGGGACCCAGGGACAGTTAATGGGAAAAAAATAATCTTTTCAAAAAATGGGGCTAGGATAACTGAATATGCACATAGAAAAGAATAAAACCTAGAATCCTACCTCAATCCATATGCAAAAATTGACTTGCAATGGATTAGACACCTATATGTCAGAGCTAAGCTATAAAACTCTTGGAAGAAAATAAGAAGAATAAATCTTTGTGACCCTTAGTTAGGCAATGATTTCTTAAATATGACACCAAACACATATGTGATTTAAAGAAAAAAACTGCCCTATATCAAAATTAAAAACCTGCCCTGGCTGGCGTAGCTCAGTGGGTTGAGCGCGGGCTGTGAACCAAAGCATCGCAGGTTCAATTCCCAGTCAGGGCACATGCCTGGGTTGCAGGCCATGGCCCCCAGCAACTGCATAATTGATGTTTCTCTCTCTCTCTCTTTCTCCCTCCCTTCCCTCTCTAAAAATAAATAAATAAAACCTTAAAAAAAATTAAAAACCTTGGTGCTTTAAATGACATAATCAAGAAAGTGAAAAAAAGCACAGAAGAAAACATTTGAGATTTGTATTCAGAAAATATAAAGAACTCTTAAAACAAAATCCTCATCTGAGAACATTTTTTCATTGCTTTTAAAGAGAGAGGAAGGGTTGGGGGAGAGTGAGAGAGGAAGAAAGATATAGCAAGAAAGAAAAACATTAAACTGAAAGAGAAACATCAATTGGTTGTCTTTTCATATGCACCCTTACCGGGATCAAACCTGCAACCTGGGTATGTGCCCTGACTGGGACTCGAACCTGAGGCCCTTTGGTCTAAGAGATGACACCCCAACCAACGAGCCACACTGGCTGGAGCAGAAAATATAAAGAATTCTTACAACTCGAGCGGACTTCCGGCCAAGATGGAGGCATAGGTGGACGCACCGTACCCCACGCACAACCAAGATAGGAACAACAACAATTTAGAAACAGAATAACATCTAGAACTGACAGAAAACTGATCTGAATGGAAGTCAGACAACCAAGAAGTTGAATTAGACCCATGCATCCAGACCGGTAGGAGGGGCGGAGACCAGCAGCCAGGTGTGGGTTGCAGCGGTACGGAGAGCAGAGAGAGTTGGGACTGGGCACTTAAGGCATCCGGGGGCACGTAAGGCATCTGGGGCACGCAAGACCACAGTGGATGGACCCTAAGTGCGCAAGCGGTAGCTGGCAGACCCTGGCCGAGGGGTGGCAACCAGCAGACCCAGTAAGGTGGCGATTGTAAAGCAAGGCAGTGCTCGAAACCCAGGATCCCAGCTCTGGGAAACAGAGTCTGGGACACTGACTGAGGACACCTGTGGGAGTTGAGGCGCACAAAGAGACACCCAGCCTCACAGGTGAGGTCCTTGGAGGGCCCCACAGCGTGCACAAACCCACCCACACGTGAATTGGCACCAGAAGGGCCCAGTTTGCTTGGGGGAAGCAGCAGAAGGGACTGAGGTTCCACGGAGAACGGAACAACCGCCACTGTTCCCTCTCGACCTCGACCTCGCCCCCACATACAACATCACAACCCAGTGACTGGGGTGCCCAGCCCTGGTGAACACCTAAGGCTCCGTCCCCTACTGTAACAGGCGCACTCAGACCAAACAAAAAAAAAGAGAGAGAGATGGCTCCAACAGAAGAACAAAGCAAAGCCCCAGAACCCATCCTTTTAAGCAACCGAGAGATAGCCAACCTATCAGATGCACAGTTCAAAACACTGGTGATCAGGAAGCTCACAGAATTGGTTGATTTTGGTCGCAAATTAGATCAACAAATGCAGGCCATGATAAGAGAAATGAGGGAAAATGCACAGAGAACCAACAGTGATGGGAAGGAAACTGGGACTCAAAACAATAGAGTGGACCAGAAGGAAGAAAGAAACAACCAAACAGGAAAGAACGGAGAAATAAAAATTTAAAAAACGAGAAGCTTAAAAGCCTCCAGGACATCTTTAAATGTTCCAACATCCGAATTATAGGGGTACCAGAAGGAGAAGAGGAAGAGCAAATGGAAAAGTTATTTGAACAAATAATAAAGGAGAACTTCCCCATTCTGGCAAAGGAAATAGACTTCCAGGAAGTTCAGGAAGCTCAGAGAGTCCCAAAGAAGTTGGACCCAAGGAGGAACACAACCAAGCACATCATAATTACATTACCCAAGGTAAAAATGAAGGAGAGAGTCCTAGAAGAGATAAGGGACAGTAACCTATAAAGGAATTCCCATCAGACTGTCAGCTGATTTCTCAAAAGAGACCTTGCAGCCAAGAAGGGGCTGGAAAGAAGTATTCCAAGTCATGAAAGGCAAGGACCTACATCCAAGATTGCTCTATCCAGCAAAGCTTTCATTTAGAATGGAAGGGCAGATAAAGTGCTTCTCAGATAAGGTCAAGTTAAAGGAGTTCATCATCACCAAGCCCTTATTTTATGCAATGTTAAAGGGACTTATCTAAGAAAAAGAAGATAAAAAACATGGATAGTAAAATGACAGCAAACTCACAATTATTAACAACCACACCTAAAACAAAAACAAAAACAAACTAAGCAAAGAACTAGAACAGGAACAGACCCACAGAAATGGAGAACGCATGGAGGGTTAGCCACAGGGGAGTGGGAGGAGGAGAGAGGGGGAAAAGATACAGAAAATAAGTAGCATAGGTGGTAGGTAGAAAATAGACAGGGGGAGGGCAAGAATAGTATGGGAAATGTAGAAGCTAAAGAACTTATGACACATGGACATGAACTAAAGGGGGGGAATGTGGGTGGGAGAGGGTGTGTGAGGTGAAGGGGGGAAATGGGACAACTGGAATAGCATAATCAATAAAATGTATTTTTAGAAAAAGAATTCTTACAACTCAACAAAATGACAAAAAAACAAGTTGATAATGGCCACAAGATTTGAACAGAGTGTTCGCCAAAGAAGATATATGAATAAACAGACAATAAGCACATAAAAATGTACATGGTATCATTAGTTGTCAGGGAAATGCAAATCAAAACCACAATGAGATGACCACTTTATATTCAGTAAAATGGCTAAAATAAAAAAAATACAGACAATAAGAAGTGCTGATGATATGTGGAGGAAAATGAAACCCTCATACACTGCCAATGGGGTTGCAAAATGGTGGAAACAGTTTGAAAGTTCCTCAAAAGTTTAAACAGAGTTACCATATGACCCAGCAATTCAACTTCTGGATATATACAAAAGGGAAATGAAAACATGTTGACACAAAAACATACATGAATGTTTATAGCACCATTATTCATAACAGACAAAAAGCGGGAACAATCCAAATGTCTATCAACAGATGATGAATATATAAACAATTTAATGTGGTATATTCATGGAATGGAATATTCTTCAGCCAAAAAAAGGAATGAAGTACTGACACAGGCCACAGAATGGATAAACCTTTAAATATTATGCTAATTAAAAGAAGCCAATGACAAAAGATCAATGAAATGAATTATATGATTTCATTCATATGAAACAATATGGCAAATGTTGTTGGGTCTGAGGACTCAACATAGTGTTTGTTATATTGTCTACTTTTTGTATGCTTGAAATTTTCCATAATTTCAAGCTAAAAAAAAAAGACAAGTATTATTAGGTGTAGAGGTCAATTCACCTCAGTAACTGTAATGCCACCAACGATACTAACATTCCACAATGGCTTACTATAACAAGTTATCTTAACATTACATCTAAAATTCCATGATTCCTCTGGTGATATTTAAGCATTGTTCAGGGTCAGTATAGAATATAATAAGTTTGTGGCTTAATTGCTATGGTTTTTGTTGTTGTTACAATTAAAGTTCCTATGTAAAAAAGAAAGGCATTTCACCACAGCTATTTCACTGAAAGCAGGTCTATCAAGAGTCTTCAGTTCAGGGATACTATCATTCTCAGAGTTCCACTTGACTAAGTAATACAGGGCAACTTCCTCTGTGACTATTTAAACACTCAAGAATTAATATGCTAGGGTGGTATTGACAAACATTTTCTGTAAAAGAATACATAGTGTGAAAGCAGCCATAAATATTATGTCAACAAATGAGCATGGTTGTATTCCAATAAGACTTTATTTACAAAAATAAGTGACAGGCCAGATTTAGCTCACAGGCAGTATTTGACAAACCCCCGTGTTAGGGGTTATTAGCTCCTTGCATATGTTAAAAAGTTATAAATATACGCTGACAAGAATCATCACGTTGAGAATACACACGTATACATGAAATGCAGTACTTACAGGTGTTTGGATCATCATGGCTCGTTGATCTCTCATTGTTCTGACAATGTCTAGTGGATAAACTGGTTGATTGCATTCAATGAGACACATGGCTGTTTCCATAGTAATAAGAACCCCAGTTCTTCCAATCCCAGCACTAAAGACGACAAATATGGGGCAAGGTCTTACTGATACTATTCCATTAAACTTCTGTGGACTTGTGCAGAAAATTAAAGTATTGAATCATATGTGTTCACCATTCTTGCTATTTTGCCTTTCAAATATTTGGTCTATAATCTGTTTTTGATGATTTGAAAGTCTGCTGTTAATAAGTGTTTGGAGGTTTAAAGATAAAGAGATACTTCAATACATCCTTTGAACAATCACTTAATAATAGAGGTGGCCAGGATAGGGAAAAAATACTTTGTCTCCTAATCTCTTGGTTGGTAGCACTGAAGTTTGGAGTCACTATAAGAGGGCATGAGTCTGAAAGGAAGGAAGGGTAGTTATCATTACTTACCAGGAGCTCCTGAAAGTGGCTTATCCTGTGATGGTATTGGGTATAGCTATTTCAAGAAAGGTGAGATTACTCACCAATGTCCTGAGACAGACCACAGGCCAGGAAGGAGTGCCTTGCTGGGAGGCAGAAATCTAAACCTTAGGTTGCAGCTCCTGCCTACATTATTGTATTTCATTAAGTCTAAAATACTATCCATTGTAAGACAAACCCCAATTGCAGATATGTTAAACTATGAAAAGGATAAACGTCTAATAATCAGTGCAATTAAGTGCTGTTTTCACTTCTTATGATAACCTTTCTGCCCATCATACTGGAGCATATCCTTTGCCTTCTACCTTCAGAGCACAGCTTTGAGTTGTCTCTAATTAAAACAGTTATGACAATCACAACTTAAGGACAAAGTACATACTCCCTTTAAAAAAGTCAGCTATTCAATCATAAAAGACAGAAAATAGAATACCTGCAGTGAACAACAATAGGCTCTTCCTTGCCAACCCTCTCATTTCGCACATGACAAACAAAGTCCAGAAAGTCACTTGAATCATCAGGGACCCCATGGTCAGGCCAGGCTATGTACTGGATCTGAGTGAGCTGACGACTCTCATTTTTCTACATGTAAATGAAAAATTATGCACCTTGATTTAGGAATTATTAAAATATAAATAAATGTTCATGTCATTTTAGAAAGAAAAGAAACTACTTTCACTACCTTCCCCCAAAGTAATGCATATACTCAACAAAACCCAAAATTCAACAAAAAAGAAAGAAACCATTTTACAGAAATAGTTGTGTAACAGAATAACAACAAAAAAGAAACAACCACATCCATTTAGGTATGTACTACTTGGATCATTTCTATATTTGTAAAGCATTTTTTAAAATGATAATCCAATAAACAGGCAAAAACAAGTTTAAAGAAAATTAAACAAGTGGTGGGTGAACAAATATGGTTAAAGGAAAAAATATTTTTTATGAACAAAGTTGGGCTAATCCTAAAACACAAGTGAAATCATGGAAATCAGAAAAATAAAATCTCAAAATAAATTTGGAATAAAAACTGAAGATCATAAAAAACACAAGATTCAAATCAGGCCCTAATTATTTGGGGGGAGCCAGAAGTTGATATAAGAGAAAAAGAGTTTGGATTTACACATCTCAACTCTTGTCAGATAAGGTATTTAACACTTCAGAGCCTCACTTTCTTCAGCTGCAAACGAAACAACAGCTACACCTCAAAAGACAAAGGATCCCGTGAGAGAACCTGCAAATCTCCCAATTAGTTGTTTGGAATCTTATGATCAATGATTAGTAGCCATAGTCATTCAACACTAAGAAATCTGGTTATTGTCATTTATATTACAGGGCATTCCCAGAAAAGATCATGAAAGCAAGAGGTAATTAAAAAATGGACCTAAAATTAGCCAAAGAACATATACGCATAACTCACAGACACAGGCAAGTACTGTGATGACAGAGGGAAGGGGTGTGAGGGTTAGGTAGAAGGTGGGGGGATATGGGGACATCTGTAGTAATGTCAACAACAAAAAAATAATGAAAAGGGACAAATAAAAGAAGAATTCCTAAAGATACCTCAGTATAATTTAATAACTAATTTTTCAGAATTCTGTAATTGTATAAAATGAATTACAGGCATCTAATATAGACTACCTTTGATTATGACTACAAAATAATTTAATGGTATCAATAACCAATGAAAATGGGTAATGTAAAATCATATTTTAATCAGTTTTGAGATAGTGTTTGTATTTCCATCTAAGTATGTATGTATTTATGTGTACATGATAGCAAATTAATTTTCCCAATTATATTTGGGTCTCACTTTAGAAATGAATTTGTGTCTTAGCATGGTTCTGAGGTATTCAGGGTCTGCAAAGAAAAGCTACTACAGTATATAAAACTGCTGTGGATAATCTCTAGGTGGAGTAAAATAAAGAGACTATGCTGAAAATATAAATATACTTTATGTAACTATATACATCCTATCTGTCATACTTACTTGAGAAAATGAAGAAATACCTTATTGGCTTGCCTTGTTACATTAGATCATGAGCTATCCAGTATATGTCCCTCAACACTAAATTCATTCTGATAGAATCTCTAGCTCATACGATTTTGAAAATATTTAATTTTTAATTTCTTGTAAGTTTAGCTTTATTCAATGCCAGATTCCTTTAACATAAATCAGCACAACTTCCAGCTCCTTTCCTTTGGGTCAGTAAGGCTCTATCTTGGTGGGCTGCTTTAATCATACTCAGGGGGTAGGTGGGTAGCAGAAGAATGGAGTTCTTATTTCCAAAGGCTTAAACATTTGATAGGATAGGCCTGTGTCTTCATAGTTTGTGTTGTTTGCACTTCTCTAGCAATTGCTTCTTTCTTCTTACAGCCCCTTCAAAACCAAAGGTTGAGTGGCATGGGAGTATCTAGTTGAAGGCAATAAAAGTGGGTGCACTGTCTCTAGCAGACTAACATGACTGACAGCATGCCACCCTCTACACACGTCTTCCCTCTGGGTTACTAAGCCGTCATTCATTAATCAGCATCCATTTCTGGGTCTGGATTTGGAAGCCAAGGAGAGTGACTCAGGTGGCAGTTAAGAAGACTAGCAATTAGAAAACTATAATCTATCTGTTGTGGGAGGGTCCTGCCTATGATCTTTCCCTCTTAATACTGAGGAGACTGAAATTTCTCTTCTCTACTCTTAAAAAGGAGCATTTAATTCCTTTTACACAGTTACAGAATTCTGAAAAATTAATTGTATTGCCCAATTATCAAATAATTTGATAACTTACAATTAATTGTTTTTTCCATTTCCACAGATGTATAAAATACTTTATTGAGATTATTTGGAGGAAAAAAATCTTTCTAACCAAAAACATCCCTGGTATAATTTTTATGAGGATAGATAGTTTCAGGAGTATAGTATTTATTCACTAGATTCTTTTTGCATTGACCACTCATATTTAACTACAGAAACTGGAAATACATTTATTATAGAAAGGAAATATACTTCATGAGATTCCAAAGCACCCCAATGAAGCAAATAGTTTAGTCACTGAAAATGATATTTTCTAGTAACAAGAACTAAGATTAAAAACATTTTCAGCTTTCAAAGCCTTCACCTTGAACATAACAATTCGAATAAACATACGGATGTCTTGCCTTCCTACCTCTTGGTTAAATAGTGTCATCTTCCTGAAGATATATGCAGTGTTTCCTTCTTCAGAGTGGCAAGTGACTTGGTAGCATCCATAGGATAAACTTCCTGTGGGTTCTGGCCAATACTGGTGACACTTCACCTAAAATCAATAGATTTTAAAAATATATATTAAAACTTACAATATTTTAATATAATATTCAAACTTACAGAAAAGTCACAAAAATTTAATAAACTCTCATATGTTGCACCTAGATCTGTCAACTAATAACATTTTTTTCATTTTTTCCTCTTTGTAATGTGTTTGGATATATTTTGAGAGTGTAAATATCCTGTCTTACAATAAGCTTTCACCCAATGTTTTACCATTTGTGATGAATTCTTGCCTAAATCAATTATGACTATAAGGATGGTAAAATGGTGCACTCATTTTGGTATTTTTAGATTTATATTACCAAGGAGAAAGAATCTTGAACTAAAACACCAAACACAATCCATTAATTTTCACGATTAAAATGTAAAAATAGCTTTATTAACATATAATTCACACACCATATAATTTACCCATTTAAAGTACACAATTCAGCTTCTGATCAAGATGGTGGTAAGTGCTATACTTACCTCCTTCCACAACCACATCAAAATGACAATTGATCTATGGAATAATCACCATTCAGAACTTCCTGAAGTCTAGCTTAACAAAAATCCTGTAACTAAGGATATATAGAAGAAGCAAGGTCCAGACTGGTATGAGGGGCAGAGACACAGAATAGGCTGATCCCATACCCACATATAACAGTTAAAAATCAGGAGGGATTATCTGGGCTGTGGAGGACTACACCTTGAGGAGTAAGGAGCCCCAGCCCCATACCAGGCCTCCAGACTGGTGTTTTGGTACCAGGAAGAGAAATTCCTATAACTTTTGCCTATGAAAGCCAGTGGTTGAGCAAGATGGAGGGCTTCTGGACTCGCAGGCATTTCTTTCAAAAAAAAAAAAAAATTTATTTATTTATTTTATAGAGTGAATAGAAGGAAGTGGGGGGTGGGGGGATTTGCTGTTCTACTTATTTGTGCATCTATTGGGTGATTCTTATATGCATCCTGACTGGAGATCAAACCCTCAACCTTGATGTACCAGGGCAACACCCCAACCAACTGAGCTACCTGGCTAGGGATTCCAAGCATTCCCTTTAAAGGGACCATATGGGGACCTACTAACTCACAGCAGCTCAAAAGGCACCAGAGACACATGGGGAGGAATGGAATTGTCCAGTGAGAGCTGGAAGGACAGCTTTCTCCCAGACAGAAGTGTTAACAGAGGCCATCATTCCTTTGCTGAACCCTCCCCCCAGAAAGCCAGGTGATGGGTGCTATATTTGAGTCTTCATCAACCTGACTCACATTGTTTGCCCTGCTTGGGATCCTGCTCCACCCACTTTGTGGGCCCACCCAATCTCTCCATACGAACAGCCTGTCTTGGCTCAAGCTGCAAACTTTCCTAAAGTCACTTGAACAAGTATCATCTGGCCTCGGTAAGCCCTGTTGCTTTTGCTATGTGGCTCTAAGCCCAGTACTCATGGCAACTGGCCTTGGTTAGCAGCGTGGCCTATCCTGGGTACCTCCAAACCCAGGTCAAATAGCATTCACCTGCAGATCACTTTGTGCTCTGGCCTGATGAACCCAGGCAGAACACCTAGAGAATACCTTCAGAACATGCCAAAGCATCACCCAACCACCACTACAACTGGCACACTAAAAAGGGAAATTCAGCAGGCACCAGAGACCCACTGATGACAGCCTTGCTCTGTATGGTTTGACCCTGCATAGCAGATCCTCCACAGTGGTTGTGACGAGTCTTCGCAGCTGACTGACCTGGGGGTGAATACCTCAAACTGATGTACCAATAGCAATCAAGGCTCAACTACAACAGAAGGGTACACACAACCCACATGGGGGATGCAGTGCCCAGCTCGAACAGAGAGGCTGAGCCACTGGGCCCTATAGGACATTTATTATATACAGCAACTCTACCAAGACAGGGAATGTAAGAGCTCTATCTAATACACAGAAACAAATGCAGGGAAGCAGCCAAAATGAGGATACAGAAACATGTCCCAAATAAAAGAACAGAACAAAACACCCCAAAACAACTGAACAAAATGGAGACAGACATAAATGCAGAGTTTAAAACACTGGTTATAAGGATGCTCATTGATCTCAGTGAAAACTTCAACAAAGAGATAGGAAACATAAAAATGGGGATAGAAAACCTAAAAAAGAACCAGTAAGAAGTTAATACTACAATATCTGAAATGAAGAATACATTACAGTGAATCAACTAGAGTTAGACAAAGCAGAGGATCAAATCAGTAATCTGGCAGATAAGGAAGCAGAAAACACCCAGTCAGAACAGCAAAAAGAAAAAAAAAGTCCCCCAAATGGACAGTATAAGAAGCCTCTAGGACAACTTCAAGTGCACTAACATATGCATCTTGGGGCTGCAGAAAGAAGGGAGAGAACAAGAACCTGAAAACCTGTTTGAGGAAATCCAAGATAGCAACAGATTAGCTGGCAGCTCTCTGTCCACTTGCTCACAGACCTGTACCAAACTTAGAGTCAAAACAGAGCGGAGAGTGAGTGAGAGCATCTGTGAGTGAGTGCATATGTGGACAAGAGCATGGGGAGGGCAAGAACCAGCCTGCCTGCAGGGCACATGGGAATCAGTGGCCCAGGCTTTCTAAGTGGAGCCTCCATGGCTGCCCGGACCAGCAGTTCTGGCCAAACAGAGTTGGAGTGGCTGTGGCCATGGGCTCCAGATACAGCATCATGGGAGCAGGTCTGCCCAAGGCTGAAGATCTCTGGATGGAGTGGAGTCAGCATTCCACTACCACCTGGTGTTACAGTATAGCTGCGGGGTTCTTCCCAATGCCATCTGGGAAAGATCCAGAGTGAAACTTATCTAAAACTGTCTGAGGCTATGAAAGCTGGTAGCCAGCCCTGACCATAAAAGAACCTGTGATTTTTGGGGAGGGGAAATGCATGGAGAACAGGCCCCCCAGGGGCTGGGGCTACAGGGTGGAGGTCTCACAGAAACTCAACAGGGACCCGGGGCTCACATGCCTGTGTACATGGGTGCAGTAGATCTGCTAAGCAAAAACTGAGAAGGATTTAGTATACTGCAGGAAAGGTAGGACCCAACACAGGATGGTTTGCAAGCAGATGGCTATTCAAGAGTGGAGAATTTGGGCTGAACCTCCTGTGAGAGAGCAGCAGGCTTGGGACTGGAAGGCAGGAGCTGAATGCCTGAGGTTTGCTACAGCAAGCCAGATCCTCTCACAGAGAGGTGAGTCCAACCCCACCTGTGGGATTACAGGCTCGGGAGATCAGCAAGTTCAGGCTCAGGATTTTCCTGCTGGGTACATTTCCACAGGAGAAAGAAGAAAAAGCTCTGAAAGGGCCCTTTGACAGATACTACGAGCTACATAGTACCCTGGGCCCTGACCTACTAAACTCGGAAGAGCAGAGAGAACAGAGATAGGGCAACAAGGTACTATCTTCTCTCCTGCATAGCCTTTTCACATTTTCTTATCCTTCAAGTCTGGGCCTAATATGGCATCAGGTTTTATATTATACTTTATTTCAAATCTTGTATTTTATTCTTAACTTCTTTAACTCCATTTTCCCTTCTTCCTTCCTCCTCTTATTTTTGTTTTCAATTCTATTTCTTCTCTTGCTATGATTTGTTTCTATTTCATACCCTGTTTCCCTCCTCCAAACTCTCAAAACCATTTGTGATTGCCATCAGTCATCTCACACTCTTTTTCCTGTTCTTATAAAATACCCGTATCTTTTCTCCACCTTTATTAATCTTTGCTTGTTGGTTGTGGTTAGGTGGTGGTGGTTGTATTATTTCAATCTTATTTCCAAATAGTCATTATTTTTCTATCTCAAATCTCAAATTTTACCATTTCCCTCTCCTACTCCATTTTGCCTTCTCCTGCTTTGTTTATTTTTGGTTTTGTGTTAAATGTTAATTTTTCCCTGACTTAGCCTGGTTTTTATTCCTTACTCTTAGTGTTCCTTCTCAATCTTCTCAAAATAACTTCTCCTTACTCTAAACACTTCTTAAGCTTTTCTTTCTTTTTTCCCCTCTTATTCCCATCCCACCGATATAAATCTTAGCTCCTTTGTAGTTGATATTCCTGTGGTGGATCTTTTTCTCTAATTATGTCCTTTTTATTTTACATATATTCCTTCCTTCCTTCCTTCCTTCCTTTCTCTCTATACACATACACGTGCGTGCATATATAAAAATTACATATATATATATATAAAATATATATATAAATTTTGGTTTAAACTTAAAACCTAATACTATACACTTCCCTTCTCTTACTCCATTCCACCTTTCCTGCTCACTGTTTTATTTATGATGCAAATTTTATTTCCTTTTTTCACCTTGTCTATATTCCCTATTCTTACTATTGCTCTCTACTCTCCTCTCACAAAATCACTTTTCTTTCAGTTAGTCATCTCATATTCATTTTCCTTTCTTATAATAGTTTTAATCTCTTTACACCTTTATTAATGTTGGCTCATTTGATATTGATAGTGTGGTTGTGGATAGGGGTTATTTTTGTGGTTGTGATTTGTTTCCTGGGCTGTTTGGCATTGTTTTGGCAGCACCTGTACACAGTACACAAGATGTGGTGGGCAGAGTGATTCTCAGTCAGCCAGCTGGAGGGAAGGACCCACCAAAGAATGATCCAACAACAACCAAAACCCAGTTACAACCAGCGAGTTCACATAAACGAAATAAAGGGCAGCGCAAGAGCATCAGCTCAGGAGATCGAAAAGACTGCACAACTGAGTTCCACAGGTCTCCTATCACAGAGTGTTACACCACGAAGACAGGCAGTCAAAGCAGATCAATCTAATATGTAAAAACAAGAAGAGTCAACTAAAACACAAAGACAAAGAAACAACCCCCAGTTGAAAGGGGAGGAGGAATCCCCCAAAAGACTGCTAAACAAAATTGCGGCAAGGAAACTATCAGATGCAGAGTTCAAAATAATGGTTATAAGGGTGCTCAAGGAGCTCAGTGAGAACTACAAATAACTCCAGGGGAGCTACAAGGAATTTATTGTGAACTACAGCAAAATAAAAAGGACGCAGAAACTGTTAATAAGAGCCAGGAAGAAATGAAAAATAAATTATCTGAAATAAAGAACACAGTAGAAGGAATTAAAAGTAAGTTAGATGAAGGACAGGATTGAATCAGTGAGCTGGAGGACGAGGTAGAAAAAAATTCCCAGACAGAGCAACAAATGCAAAAGATACAAAAAAGAATGAAGAGGGGTTAAGGATGCTGCAGGACAACATGAAACTTAATATTATCTGTATAAAAGGGATATCAGAAAGAGAAAAAGAGAAGCAAGGGATAGAAAACCTGCTTGAAAAAATAATGACAGAAACTTCCCTAACTTTATGAGAGACAAAGTCACACAAATCCAGGAAGCACAGAGGGTCCCAATCAAGATGAACACAAAGAAGCCCCACTCCAAGACACATAATAGTTAAAATGGCAAAATTCAAAGATGAAAAGAGAATCCTGAAGGGAGCGAGAAAGAAACAGACTAACACACAAGGAGCTATGATAAGACTAGCAGCTGACTTCTCAACAGAAACATTACAAGCCAGAAGGGAATGGCAAGAAACATTCCAAGTAATGAAAAGCAAAGATCTGCAACCAAGACTACTCTACCCAGAAAGGCTGCCATTTAAAATAGAAGGTGAAATAAGGAGTTTTCCAGACATGAGAAGGTTAAAAGAACATATCTCTGTCAAACCAGCACTGCAAAACATGCTAAAGGGACTGCTTTAGAAAGATGAAGAAAAAAGAGAGAGTGAGAGGAACAAGGAACAAAGGAAAAAATGGCAATGAATAAGTACCTATCAATAATAACCTTTAATGTAAATGGATTAAATGCTCCAATAAAAAGCACAGGGTAGCTGAATGGATAAGAAAACACAACCCACATATATGTATGCTGTCTACAAGACACCCACCTTGAAACAAAAGACCTACAGACACTGAAAGTGAAGGGGTGGAAACAAATATTCGAAGCAAACAGACATGGAAAAAAAACTGGGGTAGCAATGCTTATATTTGACAAAATAGATTTCAAAATGAAAGCCATAACAAGAGACAGAGAAGGACACTTCATAAAACTCAAAGGAAGAATCCATGAAGAAGATACAACCATTGTAAACATGTATGTACCCAACATAGGAGCACCCAAATATATGAGGAAAATCTTGGAGGACTTCAAGAAAGACATAGACAGCAACACACTTATAGTAGGGGATTTTAAAACCCCACTGTCAAAACCAGATAGATCTTTTAAACAAAGAATCAACAAGGATATTGTGGTACTGAACGACACTCTAGATCAAATGGACTTAACTGACATGTATAGAATCTGTCACCCCAAGGAAGCAAAATACACATTGTTTTCAAATGCGCATGGAAAACTGAAGACAGACCACACGGCAGGACACAAAACAAACCTCAACAAATTGAAGGAAACTGAAATCACATCAAGGATATTCTTGTACCAAGAAGGCTTGAAACTAGAAACCAACCTCAAGGAAAAACTCAAAAACATTCAAATTCATGGAGACTGAATACCATGCTATTAAACAATGAATGGGTTAGTAATGAGATAAAAGAAGAAATCAGAAAGTTTCTAAAAACAAATGAAAATGAACAAAAAACAGTTCAGAACCTATGGGACACAGCAAAGGCAGTCCTGAAAGGGAAGGTCATAGCAATACAGGCCTATCTAAGAAAGACAGAAAAATTTCAAATAAACAACCTAGCCCTACATCTACAAGAACTAGAGGAACAACAACAAACAAAGCACAGACTGAGTAGAAGGATGGAAATAATCAAGACCAGAGCAGAATTAAATGACATAGAGACTAAAAGAACAACTCAAAGGATCAATAGATCCAGAGCTGGTTTTTTTAAAAGATAAACAAACTCAATAATCCTCTAACCAGACTCATTAAAAAAAAAAAAAAAGAGAATCCAAATAAATAAAAATCAGAAATAAAAGAGGAGAAATTACAACAGAAACACAAAGGATTGTTAAGAAATTACTATGAACAGCTATATTTCAAGTAATTTCAGAACCTGAGCAAAATGGACAAATTCTAGAAAAATATAATCTTCCAAAACTGAATCAAGAATAAGCAGAAAGCCTGAATAGACTGATGACAGCTAGTGAAATTGAAGCAGTAATCAAAATACAGCACACAAGAGCCCTACACCGAACAGCTTCATAGGAGAATTTTACCAAACATTTAGGGAGCGCTAACTCCTATTCTTCTCAAAATATTCTAAAAAATTCAAGATGAGAAAAGAGTCCCAAACTATTTTATGAGGCCAGTATTATGCTAATTACAAAACCAGATAAAAACAAAACAAAGAAAAAAAACTAGGCCAATACCACTGATGAATATAGATGCTAAAATCCTCAACAAAATAACTGGCAAATCAGATCCGGCAATACATTAAAAAGATCATACACCACGATCAAGTGGGATTCATCCCGGGGTACAAGGATTATAGAATATTTGCCAATCAACAAATGTAGTACATCACATAAACAAAAAGAAAGACAAAAATCAAATGATCATATCAATAGATGCTGAAAAAGCATTCGGCAAGATACAGCACAAATTTATGATAAAAACACTCAGCAAAGTGGGAGTAGAGGGAGCATACCTCAGCATAATAAAGGCCATATATAATAGACCTACAACCAACATGATACTTAAAGGGCAAAAACTAACAGCTTTCCCCCTAAGATCATGAACAAGACAAGGGTGTCTGCTTTCATCACTCTTATTCAACATAGTATTGGAAGTCCTAGGCACAGGGATCACAGAAGAAAAAGAAATAAAAGGCATCCAAATAGGAAAGGAGCAAGTGAAATTGTCATTCTTTGCAGATGACATGATAGTGTACACAGAAAATCCTATGGACTCCATCACAAAACTACTCGACCTAAGAAGTGAATATGGCAAAATAGTGGGATACAAAGTCAATATTCAGAAATCGAATGCATTTTTGTATACCAGTCATGAACTATCAGAAACAGAAACTAGGGGAAAAAAATACCATTTACTATAGTGACAAGAAAAACAAAGCACCCAGGAATAAATTTAACCAAGGAGGTAAAACCTATATTCAGAAAACTATACAATACTACACAAGAAAGATATCAAGGAAGACATAAATATATATAAGCATATACTGTGTTTATGGATTGGAAGAATTACATCATTAAAATGTCCATATTACACCTTGGATGGTGTGGCTCAGTGAATTGAGTGCCAGCCTGAGAACCAAAGGGTCACCAGTTTGATTCCCAGTCAGGCCACATGCCTAGGTTGCAGGCCAGGTCCCCACTAGGGGGCATGCAAGAGGCAGCCACACATTGATGTTTCTCTCCTGTTTCTCTCCCTCTTCTCCTCTCTATGAAAATAAATAACAAAATCTTTTAAAAAATGCCCATACTACCCAAAGCAATCTACAGATTCAATGTAATCCCTATTAAAATAACAATGACATATTTCACAGATATAGAATATTTCAAAAATTTAAATGGAACCATAAAATGACCCTGAATAGCCTCAGCAATTTTGAGAAACTACAATGTAGGGGGGATCACAATACCTGGTATCAAAATGTATTAGAAGGCTACTGTAATCAAAACAGTTTGGTTCTGGCATAAGAACAGACACACAGATCAATGGAACAGAATACAGAGCCCAGAAACAAACCCATGTCAATATGGTCAATTAGTATTTGACAAAGAGGGCACGAGCATAAAATGGAGTAAAAATCGTCTCTTCAATAAATGGTGTTGGGAGATCTGGACAGGTATATGCAAAAATATGAAACCAGACCACAAACTTACACCATACCCAAAAATAAACTCAAGATGGATAAAAGACTTAAATATAAGTTGTGACACCATAAAAGTCTTAGAAGAGAAGACAGGCGGGAAAATTTCAGATATCCTATGTGGCAATATTTTTGCTTATATAGGGACATGAAGGAAAGAATACACAGATGGAACTACAACAAACGAGAAAGCTTCTGCATGGCTAAAGAAAACATGAAAATGAAAATGAAAAGTTCCTCTTCACTGGTCCTTTGCCAATGATAATCCAGAGAAGAATTTGATCTGCAAAATACATAAAGAACTAATATGACTCCACACCAGGAAGACAAACAATCCAATTTAAAAAATGGGCAAAGGACTTGAACAAGTACTTCTCCAAGGAAGACATACAGAGGGGCCAGAGATATATGAATGCTCCATATCACCAGCAATCAGAGATGCAAATTAAAATCACAATGAGATACCACTTCATACTGCTCAGACTGGTTATCATTGAGAAATCAATAAACGACAAGCATTGGCGAGGGTGTGGAGAAAAGGGAACCCTAGTGCACTGTTGGTGGGAATGCAGACTGGTGAAGCCTCTATGGAAAACAGTATGAAATTTCCTCAGAAAACTCAAAATGAAACTGCCTTTTGAGTCAGGGATTCCACTTCTGGGATTATACCCTAAGAACCCTGAAAAACCAATCCATAAGGACCTATGCACCTCAATGTTCATAGCAGCATTATTTACAATAGCCAGGTGCTGGAAGCAATCTAAGTGTCCATCAGTAAATGAGTGGATCAAAAAACTGTGGTACATTTACACAGTGGAATAGAATGCAGCAGAAAGAAAGAGGGAACTCTTACCCTCCTCAACAGCATGGATGGAACTGGGGAGTATTATGCTAAGTGAAATAAGCCAGGTGATGAGACACAAATTACCATATGATCTCACCTATAAATGGATTAATCAACAGAAGAAACAAATGAGCAAAATAGAACCAGAGACATGGAAATAAGGAATAAACTGACAGTGACCAGAGGGGAGGGGAGAGGAGGTAATGGGGAAGAGAAGGGGAATGGTCATTCAGTTACAGGTATTAAGGACCCATGGACAAGAACAACAGGGTAGGGAATGACTATGGAAGCAAGGAGTGGGTAGGGCAGGGGAGAACAATGGGGGCAAAATTGGGACAACTGTAACTGAACAACAATAAAAAGAAACTATTTGAAAATATAATGACAAAAAACTTCCCTACCTTGGTGAAGGAAATAGACATATAACTCTGGGAAGTGCAGAGTTAGAAACAAGTTGAATCCAAGGAGGACTATCACACCAAGACACATTACAATTAAAATGCCAAAGGTTAAAGAGAAAGAAAGAATCTTAAAAGCAGCATGAGAAAGACAGTTACCTGAAAGGGAACTCCCATAAGACTGTCAGCTGATTTCTCAACAGTAACTTTGTAGGCCAGAAGGAACTGGCAAGAGATAACTCAAACTGATGAAAAGCAAGGAACTTCAACCAAGATTACTCATCAAATCTATCACTTAGGCTAGAAGGAGACATAAAAAGCTTCCCAAATAAGAAAATGCTGAAGTAGTTCATCACTACCAAATTGGCATTACAAGTAATGTTAAAGGGTCTTCTTTAGATGAAGGTGGGAAAAGATAAAAAAATATGAATAAAAAATGGTAATAAATATATTTATCTACCAAAAATGACTTTAAATGCAAACAGATTAAATGCTTCAATCAAGAGACATATGGTGGCTGAATGAATAACAAAACAAGACCCTTACATATCCTGTCTACAAGGGACTCACTTCTGATCAAAAAACACACATAGATCCCTGGCTGGTGTGGCTCAGTGGTTGAGTGTTGGCCTGCGAATCAAAAGGTCACTGGTTTTATTCCCAGTCAGGGCACATGCCTGGGTTATGGGCCAGGTCCCCAGTAGAGGGTGCATGAGAGGCAACAACACATTGTTCTTTCTCTTCCTCTCTTTCTTATTCCCTTCTCTGTCTAAAAATAAATCTTAAAAACAAAACAAAACAACAAAACCACACACAGAGACAAAGTAAAAAGGATGGAAAAACATTAGATGAAAGTGGAAAAAAAGAAAAAGCTGGGGCAGTAATATTTATACCAGACAAAATATACTTTAAAACAAAAGCTATAACAAGAGATAAGGAAGGACCCAGCAATTCCACTTCTGGTTATTCATCCGAAGAAACCCAAACACTAAATTGAAAGGACATATACTATCCATATGTTCATTGGAGCATTATTTACAATAGCCAAGATATGGAAAGGTTACAAAAAAGACTAAATCAAATTATGTGAATATTTTGTGAATATGAGTATTTTGACTATAGTACATGCACTGTAATTTGAAGAAGGCCCAAACAATGGGTAAGATTCAAGTATGACTTACTCTGCCACGTTCAACTTGTGTGGTCAACATTACAACCATGGAGGAGCCTTGTTCCCAAGTCATCTGCCAAAAATCTGTACAAGTGTGTGGTAATGGCCCTTGACAAGCAATATACTGATTTATGATGCTAGAAGAAGGAATTTCCATCTAAAAAGAAAAAGATACAAAATTAAAATATTTTATTAGTACTTTTTACTATAATCAAGCATGTGAAAATCATCCACTAAATAGCAACTGAATAAAACTAATTTAGAAAAACTGCAAAGTCAGTGTAACAAATCTTTAAGAACAATTTCTCATTTTATCTGCAGAAGAAATTTCTTGCTGATGGCTGATATTTACACAAATCTATTTTCCAATTAGTAGAAACAGAAATTCAAGTATTTTCCAAAGCACTATTATAGTTTTAAGAGCAGTTTTACAGAGAACACAGTTTCAGAGGTAGAGACTTGGTCTCTCAACCCTTATTGGTAAAATTAGTGAAGAGCAGAAATTCTGCCATTTTAGTTTAGATTTTTTTTAAAGATTTTATTTATTTATATTTTTAGAGAGGGAAGGGAGGGAGAAAGAGAGAGAGAGAGAGAAACATCAATGTGTGGTTGCTGGGGGACATGGCCTGCAACCTAGGCATGTGCCCTGACTGGGAATCGAACCTGTGATGCCTGGTTCGCAGCCTGCGCTCAATCCACTGAGCTACACCAGCCAGGGCCATTTTAGTTTAGATTTTACATAAAAATGTAACATAAAAGAATATTAGGGAAACATTTTAAATTCATTATTATTTTCAGAAAGAGTTAAGATCATATTTGGGTAAGACGATGCTACATTTTGAGATGAAATTTTAAAAAAGAAAAGGTGACACATGCACACTGCAACTGGAAGGGTGAAAACAGAAGTCTCCCTTCTACCACAGCCTGTAGTTTCTGTCCAGGAGAGCAACCCTTTCTTCTAGTTGCTAATATATCCATTCAGAGATATTCTATATACAACACACACATGAATATGCAAAATCATTTTCCTCTTTTTCTGTAAAACATAAGTGGTAGCATAATGTTATTCTGCATCTTGTTTCTTTTTTCCCCACTTTATCACTGAGATACTGTCAGATTTGTAAATAAAATTTAATTCTTTTTAGTGGCTCTACTGTATAAATATACCATACTTTATTTAATAGACATTTAAATTGCTGCTAATCTATTTGCTACCATAAACAAAGCTGCAATGAATACTTTTGTAAACCTAATATTTTTGTGCACATTAAGAAACCTATTTGAATGGGCAATAGGTAGAAATGAGAATGCTGGATCAAAGTGTTATGTGCCTTTAGAATTTCGTCAGTACCAATTTGCTCTCCAAAGAGGTTGTATCTATTTACTTTTACAAATAATATATGAGAAATGCTTGTTTCCTGACAAGTGGCCTTAACATATCCATAACCCACAATCCACAATTCTGGAACTCCCAATGCTCTAAAGCAGGGGTGTCCAACCTGTCGCCCATGGGCTACATGCAGCCCAGGATGGCTATGAATGCAGCCCAACACAAAACCGTAAATTTACTGAAAACATTACTTAGTTTGATTACCAAGTTTTATATTAAGTTTTATTACTTAGATATATACATTTTCTATATTAGTGATCACAAACTTGGGACCGGTTTGATGATTTTAAAAGTTACCAAAGGGCTGCTGCATAATTAGGATTATTATGTGAGGATTTTTTGCTTATTTGTGGTGGCGGATATCACAAAAATTATGCATGGACCTTTTTTTGCTCATCAGTTTTCATTAGTGTTTGTGTATTTAATGTGTAGCCCCAGACAACTCTTCTTCCAGTGTGGCCTAGAGACACCAAGAGGATGGATTCCCCTAAAGTGTAACTTTGCCTTTTTCTTTTGGTACACCTCGTCTAAACTGGACTCATTTCATAGCAATATTTGACTTGAACTCATCTAAGACTGTTGGTGGAAATATCCAGCTGGCTGTTGAATACCAATATACTGATTATGGCTTGCTAGAGGTATTACCTGTATTATAGATAGCATATACACTTAATAACTAAAAATTTAAAAAAATCTGAATTCCAAAGCACATTTGATCTCAACCTTTCAGATGAAGTATATAGCCTTAAATGTGGTATTATCAAACTTTCTGATATTTCAATCTAATAAAAGTGAAAACTGCTAATTCCCTGCAGTTGTGATTTGCACTTTTCTTTTTGTAAATTTGAATGCATTATTTATTTAACTGTGCTATTTTTCTAAGTGCTATAATTGTAGTTTTGCTAAAAAAAATAAATAAATAAAAAGTGGTCCTCGGAGATAGGTACATACT
This sequence comes from Tonatia bakeri, assembly GCA_004024845.1. Classification (NCBI taxonomy): domain Eukaryota; kingdom Metazoa; phylum Chordata; class Mammalia; order Chiroptera; family Phyllostomidae; genus Tonatia; species Tonatia bakeri. The sequence goes on along the minus strand of PVIA01003584.1, from coordinate 73,674 downwards.
AAAATTGTGAATTGTCATTATTCACAGATTCTGTATTTCCCAGTTTGCCTGTTTAGTAAAATTTATTTGTAACTCCAAAGTACTTACAGAGCTTTCACGGTTATTTATAGACACGTTAACAGAGGAAAAAATTGAGCCACCCTAAGCGTACATTTCTAACTAATGTGGAATAAGATGTTGCTGTTCTGTCTTCCTGTTTCTGCTCTCCTACTGTAAACAAGTGCCCTTTTTGCAATCTATTTAATTTTTGTGCTTGTTGTTAGTGATTTCACTGTTTAAAGTGGTCCCCAAGGGTAGTGCAGCATACTGGATGGTGTTCTAAGTGTAAGGAGGCCATGATATGCCTTATGAAGAAAAAAAATATGCTAAATAAGCTTCCTTCAGGTATGAGTTACAGTGCTGTTGGCTGTGAATTCAATGTTAATTAATCAACAATGTGTATTAAATAAGGTATCTTTAAACAGAAACAAAATTTATGTATTGATCAGCTGACAAAAATGTAACCAGAGGCTCATGGGTACCTAACCTTATATTTCCCCTTGGAGCAAGGATTCAATATTTGCTAATTCAGGGTTAATGAAGACTTTATAGACTATCATAAATAATAAAAATGGACTCTATTTATAAACAGTGATATATCTGGGCTTAAAAAATAATCTAGGGGTGTAGTGTTTAGATGGAACAGACTGGTCATTTGTTGATTGTTCTTCAAGCTGGGTGGGTAACAGGTTTATGATGGGGGAGTAGATCTTCATACTGTTCTACTTTTGTACAGAATTGAAAATGCCATAAAAATTTTAAAATGTCATTTGCAAGAGCTTTCCTATGAACTGTCTCTGCATAGCCTTCATTATTTTCATTGCACTGTATTTATTTGTCTTATTCATGTATAGACCTCTTTATATAGTGAAGAAATACAACCTTTGTAGTATTTTTTTTACAAATTTATTTTTAGAGAGAAGGGAAGGGAAGGAGAGAGGGAGAGAAACATCAATGTGTGGTTGCCTTTCAAGTGCCCCCTACTGGGGCCTGGCCCGCAACTCAGGCATGTGCCCTGACTGGGAATCGGACCAGCAACCCTTTGGCTCACAGGCCTGTGTTCAATCCACTGAGCTATACCAGCCAGGGTGCCTTTCTAGTATGTTAAAAATTCAGTTTCTCATTTGATTTTACAGTACTTTTTAAGCATCCCTCGAATTAAACATTTCACATTGCCAAATCCATCAATCTTTTAGACATGTATATAAGCTTTAAAAAATCTTCCCCTTTCTGAGATATTATTTTTTCAAAGTTTTTATTCATTTATTTTTAGGTCGAGTGGAAGGGAGAAGGAAAGGCAGGGAGAGAAACATCGATCAGTTGCCTCTTGTACTTGTCCTGTCCCAGGACTGAACCCACAACCCAGCCACGTGCCCTGACTAGGAATCAAAATGGTGACCTTTCGCTTTGTAGGATGATGCCCAACTAACTGAGCCACACTGGTCAGGGCCCCTTTCTGAGATTTTAAACAATTCTCACATATATCCTCCAAGTACTTTCATGATTCCATTCCTTACATTTGTATTTTGATATATCTAAAATGTATGCTGGCCTCAAAAGAATGTGAGGGTCAAGTGTTTATAGATAAATGACATGATGTATGGATTTGTTTCAAAATAATCTGGATGTGCAGGGGCATGGCAGGGGTATAGGTGAAACAAAGTTGGCCATGAGTTGGTAATTACTGGAAGTTGAGTCATGTGTATAAACAGGTTCATTTCACTTTTTCCTTGACTTTTGTATGTTTGAAATTTTCTGTAATACAAAGTTAAGGAAAAAAGTAATAATTCCTTTTCCCCTCCGCTTTTGGTGGGGGGGGGGATCCTCCTTACAATGATATATTTTAGACAGGCCTAACTCATTCACTACATAATCTGTTTTATCTTTAATGATTTAAAAGGCTATCTCTACCATAAACAAAATTGTAGTCTTTATTTCAGCTTATTTCTGGACTAGACTATTCCAATTCTACTGTTGCATGTACAGATTAATATGGCACTCCTAAACTATTTTTTAGAATTAATTTAAAAATATTTTTTAATATCTGAAAGTTTTAATATTCTCTCAAGGTTAGGCTTTTAACAAAAAGGAATAAATCTGGAAGTTTATAGTGGACCCTCTATTCCAATGAAAAAGATACAATAAAAGTAAACTTACATTTATATAATTTGCATTGATGTAGTCTTCATTACCCTTTAAAATGACCCGTGTAGCATCATCTGAAAAAATTTGAAAAAAAAGTTTTAATAAAGCTGTATTAAAAAGATTAAATTTAACATACAGAGATCAAAAGTACTTACAAGGTGAAATATCTCTGTATCTGTTTTTGGAAATGTTCTGAGGTAATTTGGCACAAGACATTGTCATTCCAGGTTTTTTCCGATATAGTTGCTAAAAAAAAAAAAGGTATGAATCCAGTAAGACATTAAGAGTTTCGTTTTTGTTTTTCCAATTTGTTCCTACGCTATGAAACAGGTTTTATTCCTTAGAATACTTGATCTATACAATGATGTACCTTAGGCTGACAGGATAATAAACCAGATTCCCAAAGCTAAGCTTGGCACAATTTCTGACATGAATTATATATCACATTTTGAAGAATGGCAAGAAAGTGGAAACAATTTGACTTACAGCAAAAAGATACCTGGAGTTTTGAATAGAAAATCTGTGGAAAACATTTAGCCTTCATTTACTTTGTTTATAGTATATAAACCCAACTTCTTAAAAAATAAAAACTGACAGACCCTAAATGTCTTCCATCACAAATATTTTAGTCAGTTATCTATAACATATAATTCAAAGCAACAAATATTAATAGCTACACTGACAAAAATTAGAGGAGGATTAAATATTACAAGGTACAAAAAGTTATTTTCCTTTAACTCAGGATTTTTAAGTCTGCAATTACCTATCTTCATCTGCCAACTTCCATAAAAACAGCTATTTAATTACAGAAAAAATTTAGTTTGATGACATATGTATTAAAATCTCCTTATTCCTCTCTTTTAAATAGGCATCTATTTATGTGACAACAGCTGGTATTTTGGCAATTTGAAAAACTTCGTATTTTAGAACTTTTATCTCAACTATTCTCAGGATACCACGTTAGTTCATAAATAGTAACTGACAGATATTACTTACATCAAATTGTGTCAGGATTGTTCCAGTGATAAGCCCCTCAGCTAGCTGGATCATTGACTCCCGCAGGGAATGGTCATCCTGGTGGACGCTATCTAGTGGGGTTTTCTCAGGAATGTACTGGAAGTCTGGCTCATTTTCTAGCTTTTCTTCCACTACATCATAGACAGCTAAGACAAAACAAAACAAAACAAAACAAAACAAAAAACACACATGGAAACCGTAATGAATTGGTGAAAGGAATTTAGCAGATGTACTCTTTAATTATGTGTCAGGAAATACCTTACTTATTTATAATTTATCACATCTGAGCCTGATGCCATGATGTAGGGACAAAGAGTGACTGTGGAGTTGAATAAATCTGCTGTACCTTTGGGGAAAAGGAGGGTTCTTGGCCATTTTGCTAAAAATGTCTATGACTTGAAGACATTAAGAAAAACAGGAGCTGCCGAAATGAAGCTCTGAAGAGACCTGCCCTAATTCATGGGACCTTGGGCAAGAGTACAAATAAAAGCCTAGATCCTGTATGTCTAGATATGAATGGTTACAAATAAAATGAACAGAGTTCTAACAAGAATGTTTTATCCTTTCTCCTTGACATCTACAAAACAACCTGAGAGTCTAGATTTCAAATGAGATACTAGGCCAGAATTCGCTATCATGGTAGCATGAGGAGAGCCAGACTCTAGACCCTGGCCTGCAGACCACCCTACTACTTTCTTACCCACAGCTCCATTATTTAACATGGGAAAATATAAACATTCACGTGAACATCCCAGTCCATATGTAAGCTTGTTCTACATACCTCTGCAATGACTTCATTTTAGCTACTTCCCCTGGTCTAGGGGTTCATACATCACATGAGCCACATTGGGAGAACGGATTTGGAGAAATGGCCACACAGGCCCAGGAAGTGGGCTCAGAGCTGCTTGGACAGAGTATCGAGGGTTGAAAAAAATCGTCTTGGAAGGATGAGGAGGTCACAAGTGATGTGCCCTTGCTCCTACAAAATCTTGGCAATGTGGGAGTGGGCAAAGTTGGAGGAGAACCAGAATATAGACTTCTAGAAGGTAAAGCCAGCCTGGAGGTCTATTATGTCCTTGACTAAGAGGTTTGGTTTGGTTCCTACTTAGATATGTATGAATTTTTAGGAATAAATTTCTAAAATGAAGAACAAAAAGACAAAAAGGTATAAATGTGTTTTGCCTAAGAAGAAATAAGATTTAAAGGGGAAAAGACCATAAAAAATAAGCTCTTTGTTTTTTGATTATACAGTAAGCCCATACTTGTAATACTGATAGGTTCTTAGAAACTGAGATTTTAACAAAATGACACACAGTGAAACCTAATTGATAAAAAGTAGAGTTAAGCTCCTACAGCATATTTCTGGTCACAAAAACATCACCCAACTTCTAAATAAAGATCCCAAACATTTCTGATATTAAACATTGATGTAAGTGTGAGCTATATACACATTTAATAAAAATTAATAAAAACAACTAAGATAATTATTTTCAAACCTGCTTATTCTAGTTCAGGGTCGCAGGTGGCCAGATACTCTCCTGGCAGCTCAGGGCACAAATGCACCCTGGATAGGACACCTTTCCATCACAGGGCCACTCACACACACATTCACACTCACTGAGACTGGGACAAGACAGACATGTCAATTCACCTCCTATGCACATCTTTGGGATGTGGGAGGAACCCAGAGTCCCAGAGAAAACACATGCAGACATGGGAGAATGTGCCAACTCCACACAGTGGCCCCAGCTGGGAATTATTTTCTTTTTTTCTCATCAATGTTATATTAAAATGATGTTGAACGAAACATTGTTCAAGGACCTACTGTAAGTAATTTTAAGTAAAAATCACAATATAAATCACAATGAAAATGAACACAGGTCCTGCCTAGATTTTGACAATAAAGTAGTATTAAAAAGATCATTTGTCATGAAATAAGACGCAGGTGGGTTCTTCTCCAAATTTAAAATATAGATGAGGAAATGCAAAAAGGTTAAGACTTTTCCATTATAGGGACTTTTGCTCATATTCTGGGTCTGTACTAGTCATGCATTTGTGAGCAGATAATTGAATGTTTAGGTGCCAAAATGTCTTCGACTATAAAATGGGATAAGTCATTTGTTGCATTGGATGGCTGTAAAGTTTAAAAGAGAATATACAAAGAGTTCAGGCATACACACAGCATTTAAAAACGATTATTAATTTCCTTAGTATCTATTATCAAGAGAAAACAAAACAAAATAAAGAGGATGTTATACCTAGTATAAAATTTAAGTGGCTTTATGTGACAGAAAACGCCTAATAATAAATCACCTAAATATAGATCTAAATGAATGAGTTCTTTGAAAGGTCAAAATAGAATGCTGCGTTGAAATCCCCTGAATTTTTCTAGAAAGCAAATTCCGTATCATGAAAGCAAAAAAACCACAAAGTAGAGAAGATGAAATGAAAATGCCTATTTGTATCCAACAGGCAAAATGAGTTTTGCAATTTTTTTCTTGCTAATTTTACAGGGTTGGGTATGGTGTGAAAATAGAGTTCTAATTACATTTTATTTCCCTAGGGTATATGTTCAGCAACTGGTAACACAGCATTAACCATTAGTTTACTCTTGTGGTTAAAACTATGATTAATAACTAACTGTTTAGAACAAAGCTAGAAGAATATGTCTAATGCTGGGATATGAACATATAAGAATTTTTTCTCAGAGGAGAATAATAAAGTTGCAGGAACTTGAAACGATGCCATATCAACATTGGCTGAAGGATCTGGGATAATGACCTGGAGGAAAGAGGGAAGATTTCTGGTAAAATCAGGTCTTGTCAAAAAACTGAAGGAAGAAGGATTAAATTTATCCTGTATGACACAAAGTGATAGAATTAGGAACAATAGGACTGAAGGAAGTTGAATTGTTAGTTCAATGAACAGTTTAAGCTATACAAAGAAGGAATGACTGCTTCGGGAGCCCAAGAGAGCTCCACATCAGCAGGATGTTCTCGAGACTGTTATAAAGGAACTCACATAGTCAGCAAAGGAACCAGAGCTTATAGTATTAGGGTTTCTACAAGCCTGGGACTCTGACTCTGGATAAACACATCAGTTGTCCAGAGCCGGAGATGATATAATTAGGCTAACAGGCATTCTCTACTGAAAACATAGGATTTTAAAAAAAAAAATGCTTTAACTAAAGCTTGTTACAGTTTTCTAAAAGTGGAACAAAGTTCAGCATTTACTTGTTCATTCAACAATTATTTCTTGATTACATACTACTACTATTAGAGCAAGTGGGGGAAGAAGGAGGCCATTTGAGCTACGGTAGCCAGGCAGGAAGGACTTCTGAGGATGACATTTGAGCAGAGATCAGAAGGGAGTGAGGGTATAAGTCATACTAAAATCAGGAAACAATGTTTTAGGGAGAAGGAACAGCAAGAAAGCTAGCACAAAATAGAGTGAGCAAGGCTGAGTGGTAGGGAAAGAGGCCTAGAATTTAGATTTTACTCCAAGTGTGAAAGGAAGCTACCATGCTTTGAACAGGAAACTGACATGAGTTATGTTTTAAAAAGTCTACTCTGACCACCATGTCCAGTAACAGATACTAATAATTATGAAAAATATTCAGTGCTCCAAAGAGTACTTACCATTTGGTCGAACGAGAAGTACGAGTTCCCCAGAATGTCTCTCACAGATAGCTTTAATAAACAGGACAACCTGATCGTGGGTATATTCTGCAATGTTCTGACCATTGATCAATACAACTTGGTCCCCTTCATTCAATCGAGGGACACAGAGGTCAGCCTGCAATGTTATGCAAATAAGGTTTCAGATTTTTACATAGCTTTCTAAAAGTAAAGCACAAAAATTTGTATTTATAGACTCTTTAGCATGAAAACTAAAACTACATATAGCAAAGCATCTATCCATTTACTCAACTACTTAAAAAAAAAGAATATAAATCTAGCTTTCCCTCGAAGATACCTTATTTTTTTCCTTCTTCATTCGACAACTTTTCTCCTGATGCCCTATTACGTGCACAGCCATACAGATAAGACCAGTTATCTCAAGGTCACTAGATACATTCAGCCTTCACTTTGCACTGTCCAGATATGCACAAATTTCAGTTACCACAGTTTAGTCAAATGACATCCATCTCTCAACATGGTACAAATTTCAGCTATTATATATTCATTGTAAATAATCGCATAAAATACAATCTTTGCCGCTAGCTTAAGAGTTAAAAAATCACTACATAAATAATAGACAGACATCTTGATCAAGGACCAAACACATCACTTCTTGTAATGTCTGTCGGCAATCTGTCACTGTGCATCTCTCACTCACTTCATGCAGAGACAACGAAGTGTGTACTTGTGTTGCCTCCTTGCCTCCCAATGATAAACCCACAAAAAAATGGATAATCTAAAGAGAAAACTGACCAAAAAAGTCAAAAGTGCAGCAAAGGAACAAAAAGTGATACTATAAATGGAGTTACAGAAGAAATAGCTGATGATGAAAATATACACTACTACTGTGTAAAAGACTATATATACAGAGAAAGGGATTTAGTGCAGGTGAACTTATCAATATATATGATGACAGTGATCGTAACAAAAAGGATGAAGATGTCCGTGAGGACATGATGCTGCCATAAAATTTTTCATTAAAGAAACTCTTGGAAATATTTTACAATATTAAAAATGAAGAGGACAAAACATTGGAAATTCAAATTTAGAAGAGATTATGGCAAATTGCCAAGGCAAGAAGGAATGTTCACTCTGCATTTTAAGTTAAATGACAAGAAGGATACAAACCCTATTCAAACTATTTGTGATTAGTTTTCACAAAGAAATAAAATACTTAAATTCTCCATGTTTCTAATGTTTAGAATTACGGGATACTAAATCAGTATTAGTTTTATTATTTTTCATTTCCCTATAGGTTTATAAAAGAAAGTATGAGAAATTTTAATGTTTTGATACAAAATTTAAAGTTCAGAGAACCAACCATAATTTTCCCCATTGATTAGCAAGGTCACTTTGCAGTTTCAGCTTAAAGGGTCATTTTCATGGTCCTGTACAACTGTGCAAAGTGATGACTGCCTGCATTTGATTGAAAACAATTAAAATAGAAGAGATAAACAGAAATAAGGACAGCACATATGGGAGTCAAGTTTGAAGGATAATAAGTCAGACAGAGAAGGAAATGATGGGGTTGGATCTCACACAAAAAGATACTTCCTGTGGCAAAAGCTTGAAGAAATAAAAGCATGACTACTCAAATTCACTACAAATACAAAGTTAATAAAATACAAAATGATAGTCCCATTGGTGAAAAGAGCACTGGTTTAGGAGCCACGCTCTTCCTCCACTGTTTATAGAATGTGTGATCTTAGACACCCGAAACTCTGAAAATGGAGCAGATATCTGCCCTAATTATTTCAAAGAGGTGTGAAGATAAAATTGATATAATTATGCGAAGTGTTAAAATCTGAAGAATTCAAAATTAGGTTTATGACAATTCTTTCTAGCTGCTGCTTCTTCTACTGCTCATAGTGAAGCAGATGACATCACACACTCCTTCTATGCATTAGCAGTGTGATGTTTTTGTGTACCAGTTTGGTCCAAGTTTTTGTAAATGTCTTCAAGATACCCAAAGAGTGGTCAATTGGGAGATATTAATAGTATTGGGAGAAACATACTGGGTTATAGCAACAGAAGTTATCCTCTCACCTTAATTTGTGGATAGTATAATTAATGAAAGCAAGAGATGGTCTATTGTTAGGGATAAGATAGTTATGAATATCTAACTGTACCTTGCATATATCCACTGATATTTGCAGCGTATTGAGGCTAAAAGAGTAGTATTAACTAATATCCTATAACATGCACAGATTTCTTTCTTTTTTTTTTTTAAGATTATATTTATTTATTTTTAGAGAGGGGAGGGAGGGAGAAAGAGAGAGAGAGAGAAACATCAGTGTGGGGTTGCTGGGGGCCCTGGCCTACAACCCAGTCATGTGCCCTGACTGGGAATCGAACCTGCGATGCTTTGGTTCACAGCCTGCGCTCAATCCACTGAGCTACTCCAGCCAGGGCTACATGCACAGATTTCTTTTTTAACCCAGTGTCACTGGAGGAAACTCTCTCATGCTTAATCTGCTTTTTTAGGTACCCTATTTTTTGGGCTATAAGACACACCCCCCAAATCTGGGAGGAAAAGGGGGGTGGCTCTTATACTCCAAATGTAGTTTATCTGACTTGCTGTGTGTGTGTGTATAGGAAGGGGGGAAGGCAGTGGAGCGGGGTTACATGTTATTAAATATTTTACATTTTTTTGCTTCAAAATTTTCCCCCTATTTTCCTCCTCTAAAACCTAGGTGCATCTTACAGTTTGGTGCATTTTATAGTCCTAAAAATACACTATGTTTACAATTTTTTATTAGCATATCATTATGACCTGGGAAGTCAGATGAACTGTATAGTAACATAAATTTTGTTGGAGCAACAGCTGTTCGCTCAAAAATGATCACATAGGAACTAAAATATTACTTTAATTGGGAATTATTTTATCCATTTCAGAAGAAGTCCAATATTTTAAAAAAGACATTAAAATATTTAACACCCTGTTTTCCCCCCATCACTTAAAATGGGGTTTCCAAGTGGAAGAATGTGATGGTCTCTAAATCAGTAAAATAACAGAAAATTGATAAATTTCTATTGCTTCAATTTGTTCTAAATTCAGCCAATATATATGGACCATAGTTCTATGTGGCAGAAAGGAAAAATATACTGATAATTTGTATAGCCAAAAGGAAAATTTAGAGCCACAGAATTCTGTTTGGAAGTGAACCATCCACAGAACATTCCCTGAACATCCTTTATTTAACTGAAAACCATCCGTATTCACTGCGCAGAAAAATCAGTATTTCTTTTGTGTCATTCACTGACTATTACAATTGACTTAATAAAAAAAGATCTATTAATCCCACTAACCTGATGATACACTATTAACGTCTTAAGCATGTTTCCAGGCTTTTTAAATGCACTATTATCACTCACAATTAAAAAACTGGATCAAACATACATGTGGAATTAAAATATTCATTTTATAATAGCTTCTTATGAACATATTTCCATACAAGTACAGAGCTACATTATCTATTTCAATAGCTGCAAAGCAACACATAATTTATTTCACCAGCTAGAATGATGTACATTTCACTTCCCCGATTTTTATTTTCTACTCTTTGTGAATTTTTTTATTCTTTATTTTACTGATTATGCTATTACAGTTGGCCCATTTTCCCCCTTCACTCCCCTCCACCCTGCCCACCCCCTCCCACCCACATTCCCCCCCCTTTAGTTCATGTCCATGTGTCATAAGTTCTTTAGTGTCTGCATGTCCCATACTATTCTTACCCTCCCCCTGTCTATTTTCTACCTACTGTCTATGCTACTTATTCTCTGTATCTTTCCCCCCTCCCTCCTCCTCCCACTTCCCTGTTGTTAACCCTCCATTTGATGACTTTTTTTACTGTTCATATTTTTAATCTTCTTTTTCTTAGGTAAGTCCCTTTAACATTTCATATAGTAAGGGCTTGGTGATGATGAACTCCTTTAATTTGACCTTATCTGAGAAGCACTTTATCTGCCCTTCCATTCTAAATGAAAGCTTTGCTGGATAGAGCAATCTGCGATGTAGGTCCTTGCCTTTCATGACTTGGAATACTTCTTTCCAGCCCCTTCTTGCCTGCAAGGTTTCTTTTGAGAAATCAGCTGAGAGTCTTATGGGAACTCCTTTGTAGGTAAATGTCCCCTTCTCTCTTGCTGCTTCTAGGATTCTCTCCTTCATTTTTACCTTGGGTAATGTAATGATGATGTGCCTTGGTGTGTTCCTCCTTGGGTCCAATTTCTTTGCGACTCTCTGAGCTTCCTGGACTTCCTGGGAGTATATTTCCCCTGCCAGATTGGGGAAGTTTTCCTTTAATATCTGTTTAAATAAATTCTCAATTTGTTGCTCTTCCTCTTCTCCTTCTGGTACCCCTATAATTCGGATGTTGGAACGTTTAAAGGTATACTGGAGGTCCCTAAGCCTCTCCTCAGTTTTTTGAATTCTTGTTTCTTCATTCTTTTCTGTTTGGTTGTTCCTTTCTTCCTTCTGGTCCACTCCATTGATTTGAGTCCCTGTTTTCTTCCCCTCACTATTGTTTCCCTGTGCATTTTCCTTCATTTCTCCTATCGTAGCCTGCATTTGTTCATCTAATTTATGTACAAAGTCAACCAATTCTGTGAGCTTCATGATCACCAGTGCTTTGAACTGTGCATCTGGTAATTCGGCTATCTCTTGGTCACTTAAAAAAATTGGTTCTGGGGCTTTCAAATATGTTTGAGCCATCTTTTTTATTTTCCTTTGGTTTGGTTGCGGCTGTTTCATAAGGGCGGCGGAGCCTTAGGTGTTCACCAGGGCGGGGCACCCCAGTCGCTGGGTTGTGACGTTGTATGTGGGGGCGGGGTCTGAGAGGGAACAATGGCGCCTGCTCCACTCTCTCTAGGACTTCCGTCCCCTCCACTGCCTCCCACCAGCAAATTGGGCCGTTCCGGTTCTGGCTCCGGGCGGTGGGCTTGTGCACCCTCTCGGACTCCGTGGGCTTCCCCGAGAAGTCTCCTGTGAGGCTGAGAGAATCTCCCGGCCTCAGCTCCCAGACGGGGCTCTTAAGCTTTCAAACCCGGCGGTGCTGCCCTTTTTCGCTTAGTTTGCGCGCAGATGTGTGGCTGCGGACAGCTAGCTGCCTTGAGCCCCTCACTGGGTCTGCTAGTCGCCTCCTGAGCCCAGGGTCCGCCACAGGGTCCGTCATCCGCTGTCTGCACCCTGCACGTCCGTGCCTGCCAGCCAGCGTTTCTTCCCGCCGGGACCCCTTGACCCCTGTCTGCAGGCCTCCGACTCTGCCGCTCCTTACCGGTCTGGATGTACTGTAGTCCAACTTCTGCTCAGTTAATTTCTCTCTGTTCTGGTTCTTTTTTTGTTTCTCAATTTTTGTTGTCCTTAGTTTTGGTTGTGAGAGGAGGCACAATGCCACTGCCTATGCCTCCATCTTGGCCGGAACTCGCCCTCTTTGTCTCCCCAATTTTTAAATGTTATAAACAATACTAAAGTGAACATCCTTGCATATCTTTTGTTCTCTAGTCCAACTGTTTCATTAGAGACCTTTGCTAAAAGTAGAACTGTCAGGTCAAAGGAAATATATTTGATTTTAGTAAGTTTTTGTTTAAATTTTTGTTTTTAGCAAAGTCAAACATCACAAAGTTTAAAGCACAGGTGGCAAACACAAGGTCTGAGGGCTGATTCCGGCCCTCCGCCTTATTTATCCGGCCTTGCACCTTGTTTCTACCTGGTGGCAGCGCCAAGCTCTTGCTTAACTGTGAAGGAGTAGTTACATTTATACAGTCCTAAACTTACATTTGGTCCTTCGAAGGCAACTGCGAGGCTGATGTGGCCCCCAATGAAAATGAATTTGACATCCCTGGTTTAAAGAGTTAAGTAGGTCAATAAAATTAAGAGCAGAAACCACTTCTTGGGTTCTACCCTACCATTTCTCCCTCTGAAGTCAACTTTCAGCACTACAGCAATATCTTCTGCATCTCTGCATACACAGCACCCCTGTTTTTCCTGTAGTTTGCTACTTTAGACATATCTCACTTTCTACTTGATGAGAATTTAGCAATCTTTCATCTCTTCATCTGCAGTCCCAAACACATACATATTTCCCATTAAATATATATTAAATAAATAATGTTGGATCATTTCCCCCATCTCTGTCCCCATCCTTCATATACATAATAGATTCAACAGTCATTTTATACATTATATCCATGGATATATTATGCCCTTTAAAAGAGGACACCAGATCCAAACTGGATCTCTGCTTGCTTGCTTTCTCAGGAGTCTGTAATTTATACAAGCTTAATCACAATGGGGTGCTGAGTTAGTAATACGTAAATGTGGAAGTTACTAGCAGTCATATACTACCACATGGACTGAGAAACAAAACAGTAGTAGCTATAGGATTTTTATTTAGCAGAGATTTAGGAGTCATAATTATATGTGAAGGTAGAGTGTGTCTGGTACTGATGTTATAAGATTTGACCTAAAGCTACCACTAATTACACTGTTTTTATTCAAACTAATGTATTTGGAGTGGCTTGAGAGATGAGGCCGATTCAATGTACAAAAGGGTACTGAGAGAGAAGAATGGAACATTCGCAAAAAAACTAGAGATAAAAAATAGTGACTGATGAGTTCTTTCTAGAGATCTGACTATATTCCTGTCCTTGGGTTTTGTGAGAAACCTATATATAGCTCCATGATAACTTTTTTTCTTGATGGAGCAGTAAGAACTATTTATTTTATTAACCTTAATCCTTGAATATGTACCTTTTAATATGTGACAAAATGAAAACTGCAAATAAAACATTTTTGCTACAAACTGAATTATGATGGTTTTCTAAGGGGAAGCTGTATTTATGCTTAAACCAGGGAGATTGCACAAGTTAAGTACCCTGTTATTTGCACCCAACAAACTCCTTAAAAACCAAAACCATATAATACCCTTAATTAATTTTGGCTGTACTCTTCAAACCAACTTTGAGGTTGCTGAAAAGCACGCGCACGCGCGCGCACACACACACACACACACAAGGCATATCTGGCCTCTTTCTCTTAGCTGCTGATTTATATATATTTCCAAGTGGCAGGGAGATAGTTAAATGATAAAGGCTGATGACTAAAAACTCCTTGAAGACCATTTAGGTAAAGTAGGCAACAACATAAATGGAAATGTGCTACATATAAGAGCAATAAAGATAAGGCAGCAATAATTAAGAGTTGTCTTTATGATGAGCATAAGGATCCTGAGTGCTGAAGCTGAGGGGTACCTAAAATGTTTTCTCTATTTCCGTTTAGAATGTTCATAACAAAAAGTTTTAAAAAATTGTCCTTATAGGGAAAAAATAATCACTGGTACTATTTCTATTTAAAAAAATTTTTTTTAATATCAGAAGGCAAATAGAATGTAAGTAAACAATTCTAAATGAAAACTAAGCAAACAAAATAGCAAAATGAATAAAAGATATATCTTCTACATTTTGCTGTTTAAAGGTTTATGTTGTTAGAATCTATTAACACTTTAGAAGCACAAAGTCATAAACAGCTTCTTTGTAAAAACAAGGATTTTAAAAACTCTTATAGACAGAATAAATAAAAACTAACTTCTTAGCAATTTAAATATTCAGCCAACAGCATTAAATACTTGACATATTAAAATAAATGATTTAGTTATTTCCTTTACTTATTAAATTAATAAAAATAAAATAAGTACTACACATTCTTGAAAATAGGATTTACTTGCAAGATTTAGATAACTCACAGGTGTTCCTGGTGCTACTCGGGACACAATCACAGGCATCTTCTGATCATATCCTCCCTTAAAAACAGAGCAAATCAAATATTAGTCAAATATTAGCAAAACAGACACATCTTAATTTATAAATTGAGTACAATATAAAATTTAGATTACCTTTACATTGAATCCAAATCTTCCATTTTCATCAGGCTTCATTCTGATTAGAACAAGGTTATCGTGTGGAATACCACCATTAGGCTTAAAAATACAAAAATAAGTAACTTGTAATTTTCTTCATTTATAATCTATCCTTCATATTCACATCAAGGATGCTTTTTTTATATGCTGATATTAAATAGTATATAAAGAATTATAATTTAAATTAAAATGTTAACTCAGAAAAGTAAATTTTAAATAACGGGACTTAATGAATGGCATGTTACCACAATTAGATATATTATCTCATGCCTCTATGTTACTGCATGCTAGATTGTAAGTGCCAAGAGGAACAGAAGCTTTACCAATTAATTTTAACTCATTAATCATAATATCTCTATAATCTTGCTTAAAGCTTTATATGTAGTAAGCGTTCATAAGTGTTACTGAATTTCTGTTACTCCCTCAGCTTTCTATAAACAGCTTTCTTGAGATATAATTCACATAGTATATACTTTACCCAATCAAAGTGAATAATTCAATAATTTTTACTGTAGTGAAAGAATCACACGAACATCACTATTATTTAATTTTAGAATATTTTTGAACTTCCAGCCAAGATGGAGGTGTAGGTAGATACACATTGCCTCCTTGCACAACCGAAAAAAAAAAAGGACAACAAATTTAAAAACAAAAAATAACCAGAACTGCCACAAAGTTGAGTTGTATGAAGTCTGAGACAACTAAGGAGTTACATAAGAAATGTTCATCCCAACTGGCAGGAGTGGCGGAGACGGGCAGCGGGTGGGGAGGATTCGTGGCAAGGCAGCTGCTGGAGGAACAGACTCAGCAAGGTGGCCTCTGACACAGCGGGTGGTCCCACATTTGTGTGCAGATAAACTAGGTGGAACAACTGGGGAGCAAGACAGACCACGCAACCCAAGGATCCAGTGCAGGGAAATAAAGCCTCAAACCTCTGACTGAAAAAACTTGTAGAGGTTGAGGCAGCAGGAGAAACTCCCAGCCTCACAGGAGTTCATTGGAGATAAACACAGGGTCCTACAATGGACATAAACCCACCCACTGGGGAATCAGCACCAGAAATGCCCAATTTTCTTGTGGGTAGTGGAGGAAGCGACTGAAAGCCCTTGGAGAGCTAAGCTAGCAGTACTGATCCCTCTCGGACCCCTCCCCCACATACAGTATCACACCACAGCCAACTGGGTTGCCCCAACCTGGCAAATACCTAAGGCTCCACCCCTTACTACATAACAGACATGCTGAGACAAAAAAAAATGGCCCAAATGAAAGAACAGATCAAAGCTCCAGAACAAATACAACTAAGTGATGAAGAGAGAGTCAACCTATCAGATGCACAGTTCAAAACACTGGTAATCAGGATGCTCACAGAAATGGTTGAGTATGGTTGCAAAATAGAAGAAAAAGTGAAATAAAGGAAAATGTACAGAGAACCAACAGTGAAGGGAAGGAAACCAGGATTCTTCCTTCTGGTTTGTAACAGAAGGAAGAAATAAATATTCAAGCAGAACAGATGGAAGAAACAAGAATTTAAGAAAATGAGGAGAGGCTCAGAGACCTCAGGGACAACTTTAAACGTCCCAACATCCGAGTCATAGGGGTGCCAGAAGGAGAAGAGGAAGAGCAAGAAACCAAAAACTTATTTGAAAACACAATGAAGAAAAAGTTCCCTAATCTGGCAAAGGAAATAGACTTCCAGGAAGTCCAGGAAGCTCAGAGAGTCCCAAAGAAACTGGACCCAAGGAAGCATGCATCATGGCACATCATAATTACATTACCTAAGATTAAAGATAAGGAGAGAATTTTAAGTAAAAGCAGCAAGAGGAAAGGAGACAGTTATCCACAAAGGAGTTCCCGTAAGACTCTCAGCTGATTTCTCAAAAGAAACCTTGCAGGCAAGAAAGGGCTGCAAAGAAGTATTCCAAGTCCTGAAAGGCAAGGACCTACATCCCAGATTGCTCTACCCAGCAAAGCTATCATTTAGAATGGGAGGGCAGATAAAGTGCTTCCCAGATAAGGTCAAATTAAAGGAGTTCATCATCACCAAGCCCTTATTATATGAAATGTTAAAGGGACTTATTTAAGAAAAAGATGATAAAAAATATGAACAGTAAAATGACAACAAACTCACAACTACCAACAACCAAACCTAAGAAAACAAAGACAAAAATGAACTAAGCAAACAACTAGAACAGGAACAGAATCAGAGAAATGGAGATCACATGGAGGGTTATCAGCAGGAAAGGGGAGGAGGGAAATGGGGGAAAAGATACAGGGAATAAGAAGCATAAATGGTAGGTACAAAACAGAAAGGGGGAGGTTAACAACAGTATGGGAAATGGAGAAGGCAAAGAACTTGTATATACGACCCATGGACATGAATGAAGGTGGGAGAATGCAGAGTGAAGGAGAATAAAGTGGAGAAAAAAATGGGACAACTGTAATAGCAAAATCAATGAAATATATTAAAATAAAAAAATAAAATTTTCAGTACTCCCAGAAGAAATCTTGTATTTATCAGCAGTCATTCCCTAACCCCTTGCCCATTTCCTAAGTCTACTGAACCACAAATCTATCTTGTTCTTATATATTTGATTATTCTAGACATTTCACATATATAAAGTTATATAATATATGGTTATTTGTTACTGCCTTCTTTCACTTACCATGTCTTATGCCTGCTCTTTGAGGGTATCTGGCTAATTCTTACTTATCTCTCAAGACATACCTCAGAGCTGATTACTTCTGGGAAGGCTTTCCTTAACTCCATAGATGGAAAGGTTATTTTAATACACTTGTGAATTCCCTATAATCACTTCTAATTACAGAATTTATATTGCCTTCAAATTGTCTTCCAACTTTCTTGGTATAGATCCCACCCCCTCTTTCATACTCAAGAGTATTGCCATAGCAATTCTCTACTCTCCTGCATTATCCATTTCCCCTTTCTCTGGGAAACACTCTTATTTCTCCCATTAAAACAAACACATACACACCCCCCTCTTCTCTGGACTCCATTTCCCCATCCAGCTGCTGGTCCATTTCTCTCCTTCCTCTTGCTACTAAACTTCTTGAAAGAGTTGTTCACATTTCCTGTCCCTCTTATACTGTCCTCTTGGAGTTGGGTTTTCACCCTTACACTCCATCAAAAGTTTTCCAATTATGGTCACCAAAGGTTTTCACATTGCTCCAGTGTTTAATTCTCAGTCTGCATCTTACTTGATTTACTAGTAGCATTTGACAAAATGGTTATTTTCTCTGTGACTTTCTTCCCATCAGTCAGTTGGCTACCTTTCTATCTGCATCTCCTAAGTCTCAGTTGCTGGTTCTTTCACCTCCCTCATGTTTCATTTAGAGGACTAAAGGCTCAATTTCTAGAATCTCTTATTTAGAAATCTACATACAACACATTTCCTTGGTGATTTCTTCCTATGTCATGGTTTAACATACGGTACTGTCTATATGCCATCAACTCTCAGTCATAACTCTAGCTTGGTCCTCTCCCTTCAACTCCAGAGTCATATCTCCGAATGGATTTCTAACAGACACCTCAAACTTAACATGTTCCAAACTGAGCTCCTGATTTCTACCCATACCCACTCAACCTGTATCTTTTCACATCTTCCATACCTGCTCTATCTGTAGCCTTTTACAACTTAGCAAATGGCAACTTCACCCCTCTAGTGGTTCAGGGCAAAGACCTTGCTGTTATCCTTGATTTCTTCTCTAGCATGCCTCATTCCATTGTCTATTAGCATATTATGTCAGCTTTACTCTAAAAATATACCCAGAATAAAGTTGTGTCTTATTCCTTCCGTGGCTACCCCTGGCAAATCACCACTGCTTGCTTGGAATATTTCAATACATCATAAGTATCTCTACTACTCTGCTCTCAGTCTATTAAATAGAACAGCCAGAGTGATACTGTCAAAATGTATGTGACATTATGTTACTTCTCTCCTCAGATTTGTATTTGCTTCCTATCTCACTCAAGGTTAAAAAACAAATTCTCTGTTAAGACAAAGCTTTTAGGATCTGACCTTCCCCCGTTCCTGTCTCCTCCTCATTTGCTCATTTTGCTGTAGCTGCACTGACTCCCTTTGTGTTCCCTGACTGTATCAGTCATACTCCTACCTTTGTACCTATTATTTCCTCAGTCTATCTATATGGCTTACCACTAAGTTCATCCCTTGCTATACTATCTAATATGCTATATACTTAAATTATTTACCTTGTTTATTGTTTATCTCGCCCCTTCCCCAAAATGTAAGTTCCTTGTAGGGAGAGGTTTGTTTTTTCTATTTTATTCCATTAAATCCCCACAGCCAACAACAATCATGGCAATAGCAGGTACTCAAGTAATTTCTGTATGAATTAAAAAACAAACTGTACTATAGATTATTTTCCCTCTGCCTTCCCTCCCTTCCCTTCCTCTCCCCTCCCCTTCCCTTTCTTTTCTTTCTTTTTATTGATATCAGAGAGAGGGGAAGGGAGGAAGAAAGACAGAGAGAGAGAGAAACATTGATCTTGCATATGCCCTGACTGGGGACAGAACCTACAATTCAGGCATGTGTCCTGATCACGAATGGAACCCGTGACCTTTTTGGTTTGCAGGAGGATGCCCAACCTACTGAGCCACACTGGCCAGGGCTACACAGTAGATTATTTAACAGCAGGGACCATGTCTCATTTGTCTCAATAGTCCCAGTTCCCACCAAAGTACCTTAGGCACATAGAAAATCCTCAATAACTATGAACCCATGAATAAATGAATGATACAAAAGAATCACCACAGAATAAACACTGAAGTTGCCGTATTAGATAAAGATTCTGCTCTCTTTTTGATGTGTCTATGGTGGTGGAGCAGTAAATGTGGGAGAATAGAGTGGCTACCTCTTGCCTTTTCACTTTAGTGAATGTGGGAGGGTCATAGGTAGAAAAATGAAAGGGCTACATGTGTAATGGCCACCAGGAAATTCTGGCACTGTCAATATCTGCTATGGACTCTTCTCTCCCTGTATCTTATTTTATTCCCTGATGTTCCTGTAAGTTTCCTGAAACATACCCATATTTTGTCTGACCTTATCTTTCTTCATGAACACAATGTATCCTTAAACTTCACTGACAATCTCACTTTTGGTTTATTTACCTCTATCTGAAAAAAGTAAAATTTGTAAATGAGGGGATTATAACAATTTGCCATTTGTTGTGGTAAAAGTATGTTTTCTAAGGCAGAAGTGCCAATATAATTCGTAAATATAGTCTGTAATCACCTTTTGAAATTGAGTCACCTATACTCAATTTCAAAAGGTTGATAAGAATGACAGTCTCTGTACTCAGTGGATTACAATGAAGTTAATGGTATTTAATAGATTATTAGTATTTGTTCTAGAAATGTGTTCTACAAGACTGAACTCAACATAAATTTGTTAATAATTTACTTCTAAAGAAATGCACAATTTTATAAATGACGATAAAAGGCAATTCCAGTTAAGTCATATCATGGTACAATTCATGTGCAAACATATGATGAAAAAGAGAAAATAGTACAATATAATTTTACAGATAAAACATGCCACTGTACAAAAAAAGTTCATTTATGGTTTAAAAATTTCAAAGAAATATGAGAACATATGAAGCTACTTACAGTCGATTTTTCAGGGGAAGATGGAACATCAAATGCTTCATTAATATGGTTTTCCAGATCTTGATGAGACTGTGAATAATGAATTTGGTTCCAACTGCTTTTCTTTGATTGTTTGGGTGGTAAAGCTGGAGGCTGCTCATCTCCAGGGCCCTCTTCCGATCTAGACAGGAAAAAAGGAAGAGAATGAATATTTCGGAAGTTGTCTTATAGAACTCTACTTTAAAAGCTAGAGTCAGGCAACTCAGACATTTACAATGTATAGTAGGAGACAAGCATTAAATACCATATTGATTTGCAAATGCCACTGTTTAATGAAATCTTTTCTAAATTGAAGGTTTAAATAGCAAATCAAATTTCCTACTTTATGAAATCTGTAAATAATTCTACATGCAATAAAATATACTTTAAGAGTACCCATAGGGAGATATTTATTAATCTATAAATCTACTATAACAGTGTACACACCTGTCCAACAAATGTTTTAAAGGTTTTCAGTGCAGTCATATGGGTAGCCGGGGAACAAGGCAGGCAAACAGAAATTAGACCTGAGAGTTGAGCCATTCACAGGTAAAACAACAGGTAGTCAAGAGAAGTTGTGACTGGCCTGACTTATTTAAAAATAAAATATGATTCATGAAAGTAATGAACTCAATGCAATAACAAGAATTAGAATCTGAGTAATGCTGAGATCACTGAAGAGACAAAAGTGAATGAGACATTATCAGAGTATATGATTTAAAGTGAGAAAGAAAAATCCAAATTAACATTAGAAAATATAAGCCTCAAACTGTGACAGCAGGTATTGATAAAAAGAGCTAAGTATAACAGGGAAGTTTCAAGGTAAAAATCATAGCTTTTAAGAACAGAGAATAGACTAATGGTTGCCAGAGAGGAGAGGAGTTGGAAGGTGAATGGATTAAGGAGTACAAATTGGTAGTTACAAAATAGTCAGTGGGATTGTAAAGTACATCATAAGGAACATAGTCAATAATATTGGAATAACTATGTATTGTGCCAGGTAGGTACTGCAAGTATTGGAGACAGCACTTTGTAAAATATATTTGTCTAACTACTATGCTGTACACCTGAACTAACAGAAAATAATATTGGATGTAGATTGTAATTGAAAACTAAACTAAGTAAATAAACAAACAAGCAAGCACAGTGTATGTTAATATTAGTTGTGAGTGTCTCACAAAGCCCAGAAGGGAGAACAGAACCAGTGGCTCCACCTGCACGCTAGACGGCACAGTCACGAGGTTGTGAAGCTGAGGAGAACGGGCAAAAGGAAAATGGTTCTTGACAAGAGCACGACCATCACTTGGGTTATTATTTATCTCTGAGACGGCAGGTCCTTTGGGGGACCTGTTCAAAAATTATTCTTCTCTACCCCTTCCACATTAGGCTTGGCCACTAAAATAGCCAGTAAAATGAGAGTTGAAGTGGTATGCTTCTACTTTTGAAAAAGGAAGCTCTAAGAAACAGCTCTGGAATCACTATTCTTCTCTCTTTCCTCAGCCATGATCAGCCATGTCCCAAAAAGGGGCTGGTGTCAGTCTGGGTCCTGGGATGAACATGGAGTCAAGCCACAGCTGATTCATGGTTTATATATAATGTAAGAAAGAAATAACCTTTGTTGTTAGTAACTGTAAATTGGGGTGATGTGCTACCACAGCATAACTTAGCTAAAGATAACTAATACAGACATTACTGCCATAGTGGTCCTTAGACACATATGCTCTCACTTGGTAGAGAAGCTGTGAACTTATTTAGAGGCCCACTGCTAGATACCTGGTAGATATTGGTAGTGAGCTAAAAATGTGATTAGTGCCAAGGAAGTCAGCCTGGACTAATAATGAATGGTGTAACTTGATGGTCCTCCAGGGAGGTTTCTCCTAATGAGAATGTAGTCCTTCTGAAATTTTATAAACTAGTATAAAATATAATCATTTAATAAGGATTGAATAAGAATACCCACACAGTCTATTTTTGTACATAGTAGTCTGAAGAACATAAAATGCTCTAAATTCTGATAAGCCTATTAAGACTGCTTCAGAGAACATCTCTCATTTTTAGCAAAAGTTTCTTTGAGGTCTACTTTAATAGCCAGGGATTCCAGACACCAAACATACTCGTTTTTATTCCATTAGTTTCAACTGCCAAGAATCCATGTCTCTAAGATTCAATACAATCAAATGCTGAGGGTTCGGGAAAATGTGTTTACATGGATTTTAATACAGACATGAATCTCAACCATGCCCTGCCACAAGCGATGAAGATGGACAGTCCTTGGCAGAGACTCAAAGATGTGACATTCCTAAACAGCAGTTGATTAAAAGCCTCCAAGACTTCACAAAAAACAGAAGTCCGTGGACTCCACATATTTCGATCAGTAAGTCTCATTCCTTACTTAGGCAAAGTGAATAGAAACTTTTCCTAGCGTTGCATACAGCTGTCACACAGGAAGCAGCAGCTTCAAAACAAAAGGTCTGTCGGAAAGAGTATAAAGGCTGAGATCAGAGCAGAATGGAGTCAGAGCAGCCTTCTTTCTTCTTGGTCCAGTACCAGTCTAAATGCAGTGCCAAAAATAAACAACAGGGACAAAACGATGCCTGACCTGCAGTGCAACACTGAAGTGAGCCAAACTTGGTAGATATTGGTATAACTATGGCAATGCTTAGCTCTAAGAGAGGGGCAGTACTGACATTATGGGACATTTTGCTAAAACTGTTGAATCTGCATTTCTGGAGTGAGAGATAAAGCATTTATGGCCAAAAACAACAACAACTACAATAGTAACCTCCCAAAGGGACTTTTATTATGTAATTCTGATTAGAAATCACTGTGATAGAACAGTGAATGCAAATTCATGGCTTGTGGGACAATTCTGGCCATCATACAATTGGCCCATTCATTGATTTTGTAAAATGTGAGTTAATTATGACATTAAAATTATATGCAAATCTGTATTTCCAGAATAAAAAATTTGGGGAGTTCTGGAAAGAATGGACCTGAATTACAAGCTGTCGAGCACTGGACAAAGACGAGTGGCTGCTGCTGCCTCCAAGTGCCATAAGCACTCTGGTCCACATAATCCCACCTCACGTTACTCACCAGACTCCGGTGAGCATAAGCTCTCCTTTCAACATTCATGGCCACAGGAAGACACAGAGAGGAAGACAGCCCAAGCATAAGGCTTGCGTTGCCATTTAAGCCAAATTCTAAAGAAAAGGTGAAAAGAATGGAGTCTAGACAGAGGATCAGCCAAGATGTAACAGGAAAGGAGAATATTATTTTGGATTTCAGGTCAGGGGTTACCTACTTTCCTTCACTGTTTTATGTAACCTTGTTAAAGTAACTTCTCAGAATAGAGTGGACAGGTTATCCACATGCTTGATTGCTATTAGGGCTAGGTTGTTCTGGGAAGTTTCTACCAACTATTTACATGCTTTCCCAGTAATTGTTTTCCCTTTTTACATTTCTAACTTCAATAACCAAACTTTCTCTCTCTACCCTTTGACCTACATACCTACTTACCTAACATACAATCTCTAAAATAATCAAGAAGGACATTTAAAAAGATGGCAGCAGAGTAGGAGGATATATTGCGTACTTCCTCCCAGAACCAAATTGGAAATAAAACTAAAGACAGGACTAGACACCTGAAATAAACCAAAGACTATCTGAAAAGAGGCTTTTAACCAAAGACAGGAAAAAACATAAAAGAATACCACGACCAATAGGAAGGGTGAAGTCATTAAAGGGGCCAACCCCAGTCATATGAACAGCTGGCTGAAGCAGCCACATGGCTGTTGGAGATTCCCCTTGAAAGGAGAGAAGTGGGGAACACAGGTCCTGTTCCCAAACACAGAGTGCCAGTGCTGGAATCAGCAGACCATGTAGCACACAGTAGTGAAAGGCTGTGGGGTTTGTCACATCTGGGGAGAGACGAGACCCACTGGAGACAAAGCCACTATTTTTCCCCTTTTCTTAATTCTTAAAGGGAAAGGGGCCAAAGAACAGGTCTTGAGTTCGCAACTACCTGGGTCCCAGTGAACGGCGAGTGATGCAGACTGCAGTCTCATGAGAAGAGTCTAGTGTGGGAAGCACTGGGGAGCGACATTGGGAAGCAGATGTGGAGCTTTCTGTGCTGGAATATACCTGGATTCTGCAGTAGCCATCATGCTTGAGAAGAGCCAGCCCTTCCCAGAAAAAAAGCAATGACCTTACCCCTGGCAATCCTGGTGGCTCCACCCTGCATCTTACCCTCGACCCTTTTTATGTAGTTTGTTTTTTGTGTTTTTCTTTTTTCCTTTTATTCTTTCTTTTTTCCCATCCTGTATTTTAACCCCTGCTGAGGAGACAGCAGCATATGCAGACTCAGGGGGTGCCAAGAGACTGGCTGTAGGGCACGGCCATACCATCAACTCTCCTGGGAACCTGATTGGTACTTCTCTCTCACTGGGAGCCACAGAAAAACCCTCCTGGTTTCCTGCAATGCAAAACCTGGTCTCTGGAGGCCCAATCCAATATTCTACTGGGGACCCCACCCTGCTGAGTACAGGGAAATAATTCTGAACAGACTCAGACCACTGGCTCGGGGTAGGGGGAACACCTAACCATCTTCCCTGGAATCTGAAAGGCATCTGCCATAGAAGGTCCAGGAGTCCCATCCTCCCAATCCCACCAGAAGTCCTCTCAGAAACAGCTGGGTCTATAACTAGGCTAAGGCTGACAACAGGCCGGCAGGCAGAGGAAGGCTGAGGCAGACAGAGGTGAATCCGGTGGTAACTTGGGTTGTTTGCCTACATACCCCTGGACCTAGTGCTGTTAAAACCCAGATGTGCAGAACAGCTTGGCCCATCCTGGGTAGAGCCAAGCCTGGAGGAAATCAGCCACAAGCTGTGGATTGCTGGTAGCTCCAAACAGGCAGCAGGGGGCTGGATAAGGACAGCACCTGGCACTGTAGTATACCAGCCAGCCTCAGACTATAGGAGAGACATATCCATAGGGAGAGTCAAGCTGGCAAGCATTACACTTCTGAGATAAATTCCACTTTGTTCTTTTTCATTACTTTTTCTTCTTTTAGAATCAGGGAACAGACTGAGAGCTATAAGAGGGAAAGAGAGCAGGGGGGACTGATTGAAGGAAGGTGAAGGGATTAGTCAAAGAACATATATGAAGGACCTATGAACTTGGACAATGGTGAGGGGGCTGATTATGGAAGTGGGGGGGCAAGCTGGGTTAAGGTAACCAAAGGGGGGTAAAGCAGGACAACTGTAATAGTATAAATAATAAAGCAACTTCCAGCCAAGATGGAGGCATAGGTGGACGCACCGTACCCTACGCACAACCAAGATAGGAACAACAACAATTTAGAAACAGAGTAACATCCAGAACTGACAGAAAACTGATCTGAATGGAAGTCAGACAACCAAGAAGTTGAATTAGACCCGTGCATCCAGACCGGTAGGAGGGGCAGAGATGAGCAGCCAGGCACCGGTCGCAGTGGCGTGGAGAGCAGAGAGAGCTGGAACCAGACACTTAAGGCATCCGGGGGCACGTAAGGCATCTGGGGCACGCAAGACCACAGTGGATGGACCCTAAGTGCGCAAGCAGTAGCTGGCAGACCCTGGCCGAGGGGTGGCAACCAGCAGACCCAGTAAGGTGGCGATTGTAAAGCAAGGCAGTGCTCGAAACCCAGGATCCCAGCGCTGGGAAACAGAGTCTGGGACACTGACTGAGGACACCTGTGGGAGTTGAGGCGCACAAAGAGACACCCAGCCTCACAGGTGAGGTCCTTGGAGGGCCCCACAGCGTGCACAAACCCACCCACACGTGAATTGGCACCAGAAGGGCCCAGTTTGCTTGGGGGAAGCAGCAGAAGGGACTGAGGTTCCACGGAGAACGGAGCAACCGCCACTGTTCCCTCTCGACCTCGACCTCGCCCCCACACAGAACATCACAACCCAGTGACTGGGGTGCCCAGCCCTGGTGAACACCTAAGGCTCCGTCCCCTACTGTAACAGGCGCACTCAGACCAAACAAAAAAAAGAGAGAGAGATGGCTCCAACAGAAGAACAAAGCAAAGCCCCAGAACCCATCCTTTTAAGCAACCGAGAGATAGCCAACCTATCAGATGCACAGTTCAAAACACTGGTGATCAGGAAGCTCACAGAATTGGTTAATTTTGGTCGCAAATTAGATGAAAAAATGCAGGCTATGATAAGAGAAATGAAGGAAAATGCACAGGGAACCAATAGTGATGGGAAGGAAACTGGGACTCAAAACAATAGAGTGGACCAGAAGGAAGAAAGAAACAACCAAACAGGAAAGAATGGAGAAATAAGAATCCAAAAAAACGAGGAGAAGCTTAGAAACCTCCAGGACATCTTTAAATGTTCCAACATCCAAATTATATGGGTACCAGAAGGAGAAGAGGAAGAGCAAATGGAAAAGTTATTTGAACAAATAATAAAGGAGAACTTCCCCATTCTGGAAAAGGAAATAGACTTCCAGGAAGTCCAGGAAGCTCAGAGAGTCCCAAAGAAATTGGACCGAAGGAGGAACACACCAAGGCACATCATAATTACATTACCCAAGGTAAAAATGAAGGAAAGAATCCTAGAAGCAGCAAGAGATAAGGAGAGAGTTACCTACAAAGGAGTTCCCATCAGACTGTCAGCTGATTTCTCAAAAGAGACCTTGCAGCCAAGGAGGGGCTGGAAAGAAGTATTCCAAGTCCTTAAAGGCAAGGACCTACATCCCAGATTGCTCTACCCAGCAAAGCTTTCATTTAGAATGGAAGGGCAGATAAAGTGCTTCTCAGATAAGGTCAAGTTAAAGGAGTTCATCATCACCCTTATTTTATGAAATGTTAAAGGGACTTATCTAAGAAAAGAAGATAAAAAAAATCATGTATGGTAAAATGACAGCAAACTCACAATTATTAACAACCACACCTAAAACAAAAACAAAAACAAACTAAGCAAACAACTAGAACAGGAACAGACCCACAGCAATGGAGATCCCCTGGAGGGTGAACCAATGGGGAGAGGGGAGAGGAGGGGGGGAAAAGGTATGGAGAATAAGTAGCATAGGTGGTAGGTAAAAAATAGACAGGGGGAGGGCAAGAATAGTATGGGAAATGTAGAAACTAAAGAACTTATGACACATGGACATGAACTAAAGGGGGGGGAATGTGGGTGAGAGAGGGTGTACAGGGTGGAGGGGAGTGAAGGAGGGGACATGGGACAACTGTAATAGCATAATCAGTAAAATATATTTAAAAAATAAAATATAAATGTAATCAAAGATGTCAACACAATCTGCTGAAATTTGTATTTTGGGTAAAGGCTATCAATCACATTGTAAAGACATATTTTGAAAGTATTAACTCAATTTATTGTAACAAATGATAATTTCCTTCTACATATCTAAGGTAGAGCTGTCATATAAAGTCAATCTATTACTTACTCAAAGAATTATTTAGGAAGATGACTTTCACATATAAACCATGCATTATAATTAGAAATTATAATACATTTAAATAATGTCATGAAACAGGCCAGTTCTAATAAAATATACTATTTCTAGGCTAAAAAACAAAAACAAATCCTCCACCCCAAACTCAAAAGCAAAACAAAACAAGCAAAAAACAACTGCCAAGTATAACAGAATGAAGATGTATATAACATCATATTCATGGGAAGAACAATGAAGTAGCATAGTAGAAGATAGCCCCATCAGAAATGACAGTTGGTATCCTGAAAGAAGGGACGTATATCTTAATGAGAAGCCAGCATCCACTATCAGGCATTTTGGACAGGTCTAGAAAAATAGAAACCACAACCCTCTGTCTAAAAATAAGTAAATAAAATCTTTAAAAAGCATACAGATAAAATTCTGGTTCAAAATTCAGGCTTCTCAATACTTTGGCTAATTTATAATGACATTAAGAGTATTTCAAAGTAAACACCATTTCAGAAAAATTGCAAAGTAATGCTCCATGCAATAAAAAAAAGTGTGTATAGACTCTCAGGGAACTGATTAACATAAGAATAGAGCTGAAATATCCCATTATTGTATTTATAGGAATCTATTTCAGAATTGAGATCCCAGACCTGAGATTCTGGGGTTCAACCAAATTCCAAGTCCCTCATCTTAGCTGCCAAATGGAAGTAATGGAGACTTTTGCCAGAGACAGAGGCTAGGTAAGTTCATGCAGCCAGAGCAGCCTGGGGACCTGCAACTAGTCTTATCACAAGTGCAACAGATAAGATGGTACATCCTGTGAGCTCCTTAGGCTTGATACTTTCATCTGTACCCTCTTTGGTTTTTTTTTATTTCCTTGTCCTCAGACAGCCAAGTACTTACTATTAGCAGGTCTATAAGATTAGCATGGAAATTGGGTTAAGAGGAGTCTAGTGATGAAGTTGTCTGTGCCAGTAGCTCAGAAGGGCAGAGGGAAGGCAAATCTTTGAGGACTAACTCAACGAACTGATATACAAACAAAGCTATGGTGACTCATTAGATGAGACTAGAATGAGACAGGCCAGGAAAAAAATGACACAGGGAAATGGATTAAACACTGGAGGATTATGAAGTCTGTACAGAGTTTCTCATGATTAGGGACCTAAGGACAAAGTGGAGATTTGGGGAATTTCTCTTGTGTTCCATCAGATACCCCATAGTTCAAACATGCAGTCAGATGAATGGTTGATACATACTTATAAGCTGCCAATATAAATCCTCCCAAAAGTTAACTGAAAAAGTTATACAGCTATTATAGTTAATATCTACTAAGCATTTTCTCTCTCCTGAACTATGCATCTCATTAAATGTTCACAGCAATTCTATGAGGTAGGTATTATCATCCTGTTTTTACAGTAGAGGAAATTGAGTCTTACAGAAGTAAAATAATTCACTCAAGGTCACCAAGTCAATTGGTGGAACCAAGTTTTAAGCCCAGTCTGAATTCAGAGCCTGTGCTCTTAACTCTGTTATAGTTGTGCCTCAGAGGAAACAGAAAGCAGGAGCAAAGTTATTTTATTTAAAGAATTTTTAAAATTAAATTAGCTCTAGTTATATTGGTTAATAAGATCATATAGGTTTCAGGTATACATTTCTACGATACATGATCTCTACACTGCATTGTGTGCCCACTATCCAAAGTCAAATCATCTTCTGCCACCATATATTTGGTATACTTTACCCTTTACGACCCTCCACCTTCTTCCTTCTGGTAATTGCTGTTATTTGTTTATGAGTTTCAGTTTTATAAGCAAAGTTATTTTAAACCAGGAGTTTCCAAACTTTTTGTAGCAGTGAATTCTCTTCTTCAAATAAAATGTTTCAAATAAAAAGTCAATTTATACAATAGACAAAAGCTAAGCAACTCTCTTACCTACCAGTATCTGAAGCTTCAATAGAATTCCACCATTCCATTTTGGTTATAAGTGGTAATACTGTTATACTTCATATTCTAATAGAAACTACTTATATTTAAATGAACAGAATGTAAGATCAATGGAGCTCTAATAGCATCTATATTTAATGAGTAACATACTTCTAATTCAATGACTTTTAACATATTTAAAACCAACAATTTGCCTAAAATAATCCAAAGAGGGGATGGGAACCAGGGCTCAAAACATAGTGTTCAAATTTTACCCACATCAAAAAATTTTGCGGACAAATTACTATCTGTGTTAACTTTTGGATGCTTAAAAAGAGAAAGGGGGAAGATGGGAATATATAGCTGGCCCTTGAACAATGTGAAGGGGTTAGGGCACTGACCCCGACACAGCTGAAAATCCACATGTAACTTCTGACTCCCCCAAAAAGTGCAGCTGTCTCTTGGTATCTGCAGGGGAATTGTTCCAGGACCCCTATGAATACCAAAATTCACAAATATTCAAGTCCCTTATGAAAAACAGTGTAGGAGCAAAGAACAATACCTTTCATATCTGCAGACTCCCCCCATGGATCAAAAATACTGTTCTCATTATGGATCTCTAAGCCCTACTGACATTTTTCTAGAGTACCTATAGTAACTGCTTTCCTGATGACTCTATCTACTTTTCCACCCATCTTTTCTTTAACCTTGATTGCATTCACTATATCTTATACCCCTTTCTCCTCAACAACTAATGAATCTGCTTACCTATCTGTTTATCTTAGGAAGTATTTACTTTTTTCTAACTCTTGCACTGCACTTTTACTTGCATATGAACGGCATTATATAAACTGATAAATCTAGGCACTAGATATTAACATGAGAAAAGCATTTTGTAAATTAAAGTGATGAGATATAAATACTGAACTATGAAGTTGAATTTGTGTTTCAGCATATAAGACAGGAAAGAATTTTAGAAATAGGGCGTTCACGCTTTCTATAATTTCTTTTCAGCATGATGGTAATCTTGCTATATAACATTTCTGACACTGTCTAGTCATCTTATGGGTCCCTTCCTGAAAAATATTTTTAAAAACTCTACTCTTTACTACTTTACTGATTGACCACAATGAAACATTATCTACGGAAATATTTAATTGTATGCACTAAAAGTTAAAGAACATACTGAATTACAAAAATAAGAACAATGATTTCCTTTTGGTGGGGGAGTGCCAGGGATTCTCAGGGACAAATAAGCAGATTTACAGATATATAAACTTTTAAAACATGGCAAAAGTTAAAATCTTGTATCAAATATGCTAATTTCCAAGAGTATTTCAAATAAAACAATTTGGGGTATTAGTACTTAGAAGAAAAAAATTAAATGAAAAAAGTTCTTACGGTGATGATTCCAAAATGATGCTATTAGCTTGTGTTGAAGATGGAGATCTGTGATTCACAAATACTTCACTTGGGGAAGTATGAACCACATGGTCTACCAAATGACCAACTGAAGATGGTCGTAACCGGGTTCCCTCTTGTGTGAATGCAGAATTTCGACTACGTAAAGAGGAAGAAAATGGAGTAAAAATGTGCTTTAATTCAATTTTTAAAATTTTCTTACCTATGTGATTGCATCAAAAGTGGTTGTGTGTTTCTAAGACAAACCACCATTAACTATGCAGAGTCTCTGACAATAATAGGGTGATGTAAACAGAAGGAACACAGAATAGGAAATCAAAATCTGAGCTATAGTCAACCATCTGCCACAAGGATTTTACCTATCCAGTCATCTATTATCTCTACCAACATTAATGTTTCTAACTTTCAGTCACTACAACTTTGTGTCTTAATCAGCATTTATAAAATAATGGGACTGAGAAATATCTACTGATCTGAATTCTTTTTTTAATTAAATTTATTGGGGTGACATTGATTAATAAGATCATAAAGGTTTCATGTACACATTTATTTATTTTTTAAAAATATTTTATTTATTTATTTTTAGAGAGGGAAGGGAGGGAGAGAGAGAGAGAGAAACATCAATGTGCGGTTGCTGGGGGACATGGCCTGCAACCCAGGCATGTGCCCTGACTGGGAATCGAACCTGTGATGCCTGGTTCGCAGCCCGCGCTCAATCCACTGAGATACACCAGCCAGGGCCACATTTATTTTTTTTTATAGTCCTAATAAAATTTGATCGAGAACCAGTAAGCAAATACTTCACAGAACACAGAACTATGATCCCAGCCCTTCCCAATAAATGTCAATATAACATTGGGTGGGCTCCCTGAATACCTCAAATACTTTTGTTTTATATCTACATGGGAGAAATAGTTCTATAGCGTAGCAATACAGAAATGGGGGTGCTCTGACCTTTCAGGGGAAGCAGAAGAGGAATCGATTCAGTATGCATTTCTATGATCCATGATCTGTACATTGCATTGTGTGCCCACCATCCACAGTCATATCGTCTTCTGTCATCATGTATTTGGTACCATTTCCCTTTACTACCCTCCACCCTCTTCCCTCTGATAACCACCATATTGTTTGTGTCTATAAGTTTCAGTTTTATACCTCATATATGAGAGAAATCCTACGGATTTTAGCTTTTTCTGACTTATTTCCTTTGGCATGATACTCTTTTTTAATCCTTATATGTAAATATTTTAATTTATAGGACTTTCTTTAATTTCTAAGAATACTGAATAACATAGTTCCATCCTCATAAGTGACAGTCATATGAATTACTTTTATTACTATTATTAATTATAATAGTTAACATTTGAGCATTATGTGCCAGGCATTGTTCAAAGCATCTTACATATATCACCTCATAGTATTAAGACATTATTATTATAAATACAATTTTGTAGATAAAGAAAATGGGACACAGAGCCTTGGCTGGTGTGGCTCAGTGGATTGAGCGCCGGCCTGCGACTCTAAGGGGTCATTGGTTCGATTTCCAGTCAGGGCACACGCCTGGGTTGTGTGCCAAGGTCGGGTTCCCAGTAGGGAGTGCTCGAGAGGCAACCACACATTGATGTTTCTTTCCCTCTCTCCTTCCCTTCTCCTCTCTCTAAAACTAAATAAAAATTAAAAAGATACAATTTCCTCATAAAAAAATTAAAAAATGGGACAAAGAGATTAATTAATTAACTTGCTCCAAGTTCTAATGCACAGAGACCCCAGGGCCCATGCTCTTAATCACTGCACTGTACTGTCTCTAAAATTCAGAAATAAACAACTTTTCAGACCTAACTATTTCATTAATAAGAGCTACTACTCAATAGTTAATTCAATCATCTGGTTTAAATTCTTGTTCCTGGTAACAAATGTAGAAATGGCTGGCTGGAAAGGGACCAGAAAAAGAAATTTCTGGATTTTCTTCAAACAAGCTAATTAGCCCTTGAATATAGGCAGTCTTTTAAAGAAAGATGATTTAGCAACCTGCAATTAATAAGACAGACACTTTTAGTCTAATTTTTTCTAGTAGTAAGGAAGACATCTAGGTGTTAGGTATCCTTCTGTGAATGAAACTTTTTATGTATTCTTTACTTCCGATATGGTAGAAATTTATGCTTTAGCTGACAGACATCCATCAGAATAACAAATTTAATTTAGTGTACATTTATTGGACAGTAATGCATATAAACTATTTTTAAAAAAGACTCCTTCAAATATTGTATTCCATACCAAAATTCAAACATTTTTATATCAACTTAGGAGTTAACAAGGTCTGACAATATGCTGACTTACATTTGTTAATTATTATATTAATTATGTACATATATTAATACATTTGAAAACATAAAATTAACATCTTTGGCTGGTACAAGTGGATCTTATTATTATCTATACCAAAGTATACAGCTTTTGTGAGAAATCCTAGAGTGAAGTACATATAGAATAAGGGCTGAATAACACAGTGCTTGCTAGCATAGCTATGGCTAAGCTTGTGGGAACTGATCTTTGAAATCTGTTTTTTCTAGACCACAGAAAATGGCAGGGCAATGGTTGGGGTTGGAGCTTAAGTAAGAGAATCATAATCACTTAAGAATTTTCAGAAAATATATGCTCTTTTAGAAATTCTGTTGGAGATCCACATAGAAAAGGATTATGTCAACAACAACCATATTCCTAGATTTTAACTCCAGTAACAAATCTTGATTTATTGGCTAGGGACCCTTACTTTGAAAGTCAGCTGTGAAAGAGAGTGACCATCCTCTTTGAATGTTTGTTCTCCTACTCATTTGCCAAAGCTATTCCATGCCACTTATGCAATGAGCTGTAGGCTCAGAGGAGGGCTAAGAGAAAACAATGATCTGGAACAACAAAAATCATATCTAACCAAAGATTTAAATTAAAAAGATTGACACAGTTTGATCTTCAAACAATGGACATATACAAAAAATTTAGAAACGAGTAAAGTGTACACCTGATGTGAGTCTACTTACTGATTAGGAGTTCCAGGTGGAGATCGTGATGGAAGGCTCTGTGTTTCTAACCTGTCATCAGATACTGAATTTTTGCTTACTACTTCCCAATCCATTAATTTCTGTGCCAAGGGCTTACTTGGGGATCTACAGAAATAATTTAACATGTAAAAATTTTAATGTAATACACCGAAACAATGGACCAAATCTTAGATTTTGTATTAATACATTACATTCTAAATGAATAAACATAAAGAGTTTACTTACAAGAAATTAGTGCATTCACTAATAGCCTCTGTGGTAAGAGGGTATTTACCAAATAATTTCCTAAGCAAGTAAATCTGCTTTATATGAAGGAAGAAAAGATAAGCTAGAAAAAGTAGAACAGGAAAGAGAAAAAGAGAAGAAATAAAAAACTGAGAAAGAAAAAACACAAGGGAATGTGTTTTCGGTAGATGGCTACCAAAAGTTTTCTCAAGTATTGTCAATATTGTAGATATTGTCTATTGGTATTCCAGAATCTCTGTAACTCTACCTTATCTCAGATGTATTAATTCCTAGTGTATTATCTCCGGAATGTCCTTAAATCTAAACCCTGATCCTCTGCCTCAGTGAGAACAGGGCAAAATGATAATCATATATGCTACATTTTATTTGTAATATTTTTTTTATTTGTAATAGGCCAGTGGATATTTTCCTTTTCTTTTTCTTTTTAAAAAACACATTTGTACAGGAACAAAGTTAAATGACACATGGATAAAAACTAGGGGGAGGGTGGTAATGGGAGGGAAGATAGGAGGGGGATGGGTGAGCTTGATTGGGAGTAAAGGGGAGAAAACTGTACTTGAACAATCATTAAAAGAAAAAAGAAAAAAAATTAAAAAAAAAAACCCAACACATTTGGAAGGTCAACTATTCTGTTCCAAGGAGGGGAGTAAAAGCATATGTTTTGTTACCTATTTATATATTGTCAGCTATAATAGTGATAAAGATGAGAGAACTAAGTGACCTTTTCAGAGAAGATACTGATCTATGCAGAGATTAAACACCCTTAGAATTTTAGGCAAGTTAACAATGAAAGTCTTTTTTATATGCAAAATCATACAGTGGCCAAAATTCATGGAAAATATATGACATCTATTTAACAAGGAGGCTAATATTATAAATTAAGCTACTTATATAAAACACATAATATATCATCTTGTAAACTGATAGTTTTATATTTGAGTAATAAATTTACTGAAGAACATAGAAAAAGACTGAACCAAAGAGCATGGTAACAATTATCAAGAATATGCAATAAAATTTATTTATAAAT
Organism: Tonatia bakeri; assembly: GCA_004024845.1. Lineage (NCBI taxonomy): Eukaryota > Metazoa > Chordata > Mammalia > Chiroptera > Phyllostomidae > Tonatia > Tonatia bakeri. The sequence continues at coordinate 38,085 of PVIA01003584.1, read as the reverse complement.
TAGGAAGCACTAAAATAATGATGAGTAGGCACCCTAAATTCTAGTGTTGACCTTCCAATTAAACAAATAACTCAAGTTTCTACATCTACATATCTACACTAATAGTACAATATGTTAATATTAAGGTCCTTCCCTACCTCCCAAATTTTATAATATACAAGTATCTAAGTTTTCAGTGAGTGTTTTAGTCCATTAATTTCACTAACCCACAAGTAACTTAAATTACTTATGAATCCAAACCACACAAGTGCCTATCATTTCACATATTTATAGCCAAAAGCCTTTTTAGTTTGGCCAAATGACATCTTAATGTAAGAACATTTAACACTTGCTAGGAAATGTAAATGTAATTGATTTAAAAAAAGGATGTTGACTCGGATTTCATTCTGCATAAGTACATTTCAAGTTATGAAAGCATGAACATCTCACTTATCATGAGTTTAAATTTTAGAATCTTCTAATTTGAAGATAACTTAAGACATCATTTAGTCCAATCCTTTCATAGTGCAATGCAAATATTCCTTTCAATTACAATAAAATGAAAAAGTATATTATCTCACGTATTACATATTTAAAACAAAGTACAAAATTTTAGAAGAAACCTTAGCATTTGTGGCTGTTTATTAATGCTAACTCTTAATGTTAATAAAACTATTCATTCTCATACATTAGACCACTAAATGTAAGCTGTACGAGAATTTGCCAACGACAGTCAGATCAACTACTTTCATTTTCTGAGAGAGAAAAAAAGTCATTTGAAGGAGGAAAAAATCCAGTTACACTCACCTAGAATGAAGCATCAGAACACTTTGCTGTTGTTAATATACTAAACATGGTTGTAAATGCTTTGCATTTAAAACTAAATTTCAGGTGTTTGATTTTATTAACAGTTTTAACCTCAGAGACGCACCCACTCAAGCTTGCTGTCTATGTTTCCTGTTGAGTGTGGAAATTTCAGAGAAAAAAATACCACACTTCATCAGTATGTTTGCAATGTGGTAAATTTATTTTCTGACCATGGAGCCTTATTTTTCTGTTGCATGGGAACATTCTTTTGCTTTCTTCTTAGATATATAACAATTAAAAAGGTGTGAAAGCAATTCAAAGAGTAGATACATAAACAAATAAAATAAGTAACATTTATTATTGCTGAAAAAATCTTACATGAAAAGTTTAAGGAGAAATCTGTTCTACTTTTATTGCCAACTAAAATTCCATGAAGTGGACAAGAACTCTAGAATTCTCTAACACTTTAACAGAGCAAGTTAATGTAATAATTGCTAAAATCATTTAAGTATTATGACAGATATACATTAGGTCATCACAACAGGATTCTGATATATTATAAAATCCACCCCTAAAAAGCTTAAGAGTTAGCAGGATCACTAAAACAGTACTACTCAAACCTTGTCCAGTTGATAATTTACCATTTCAAGGAGGATTCAGACAATTCTGGCATGACAAAAGAAATAGGACAGCTATTTGGGACTTATGGTATTGGAATTTTAGCCTTAGTATTCATTCACTAATACATATCAGTTTTACAAAATCATCTATGAAACAATTTCACAGTTTAACAATGCATATATATAAAATGAAAAACTAAGATGCAGGTGTAACTATATGCATATTTCTCAAAATCTGGTATCAAAATATGAAAACATTAGGACATCATACACAGTAGAACTAGTTAACAAATCATGTTCAGTATTTTATAAATATCAAGCAAGAAAAAGAATAAAGTGTTAGTATTTTGTTATGGTGTGGTCTTAAGAGAGAAGAATAAAAAAAGCATTTGATTTTAACAAGTCTGAAAGGAATGTTTAATAACAGCTAGGACAAATACATTTTAAATTAAAACAAGAAAGTTCATGGGAAGTAAACTCTTTCTCAAGAGTAATTCCAAGGAAAACAATTTCCAATTAACATTTCTATGTACATTTTACCTTTTTATACAGGTCTTAATACTTTCTAACTGGAACCAAGCATATTTAAGACTGTAAAAGGGAGGATTTTGAATAATTTCAGTAGCCACACCTATTAAAGGATGCATCTGTGTTCTTTCTTTTCTTCTCCTTTCTAATATAGCCACTAATATAACACCAATATTTATATTTAATAACCAAGCCACTACTATAACATTTTTATATTTAATAAATAGAATATTTCCCTCACAAATCTAAAAATAAGAAATAATAAATCAAAACTTTAAAAAAAACAAATGCTGCCCTGGCGGGTGTAGCTCAGTGGATTGAGCGCGGGCTGCGAACCAAAGCATTGCAGGTTCGATTCCCAGTCAGGGCACATGCCTGGGTTGCAGGCCAGGGCCCCCAGCAACCGCACACTGATGTTTCTCTCTCTCTCTCTCTTTCTCCCTCCCTTCCCTTTCAAATAAATAAGTAAGTAAGTAAGTAAGTAAATAAATAAATAAATAAATATTCTAAAAAACAAATGCTGAGATAAATTACATCATTAAAATTCAACTAAACTTATCACAGCAAAATGCTGCAGCTCTGACCAGCTAAACCCATCTGTATCAAGCACGTCTTATTGGCGGTATTCCTGCTGGGTGGATTACTCATAGACAAGGATGAGGATAAGCCAGGGTGAGTTTAAAAATGCAAGTACATTTTATTATTCAAACACATACAAATCATGTTTTAATGATTTTTTTTCTGTTTCAAATGTTCTTACTCCAAGGAATTTATAATACTACGTTTACTTTTATAAGAATTCAGGGCATAGTACTCGCAAAGCCTTGGATAATCTTAGCAATGATTTGGACTCCAGAAACATGGGATTTGGAGGGTAAAGTGAAGAATTCTAAACTTATATCTACCGTTTAGGATTAAAAAATGTAGCTGTTTAAATATTTACTGACATTATAAATGACTGTGGACTTTTCAACGTCTAAAAAAATGCCTATGATAAGTTATAAATATAAGCAACAAAAGTATAAAGCAAGTAAAATACACAGATATATACATAAAATCTCTGTGAGTACATGTATTGTGAAATCTACCACAAAATATTAAAACTTGCTGTGCTCAGTTTTTTCCTCTGTAATGGAATTTACCTCACCAATTATGAGGATTGTGAATTAATATAAAAATTGCAAAAAAAAAAAATTGCCTGGCACAGGTAAGTACAAAATAAGTGTTAGTCATTATGGATTAAGTGATCAACCTCTTTCTATTCATATCCCCATACACTTGAATCCATCACAGAAGCCACGGTGATCTTCCAATCCCCAATATTTTTATTATGGAACATTTAAGACATAAACATAAGCACAGAGAACAGTTTAATAAACTCTATGTATTCAGAAATCAGGTGCCACAATTATCACCATGGTCAATCTTGTTTCATCTCTACCACTTACTCTAATCCTCTCTCCCCAATTATTTTGAAACAAATCCCAAAAATCATATATTTGTAAATACTTCAGTTTATTACTCTACCAGATTTTTAAAAATGCAAGTCTGTTTATATCCCTTCCATGAGCTCAGCCTTCACTGGCTTCCACTTAAAATCCAAAATCCTTGTATTTCCAGCCTGGGGTCATACAAGCTCTGGACGCTGCCTACCTCTCACACATCCCTACCACTGTTGTGTTCACTCTGAGCCATTATCGGCCTGCTCTTCCTGAAACATAAGGAGACTCCAGTTTCCATGGCCTTTAACTGGCTCAATCTTTTACTTACATTAGACATCTGTAGCACCAATCAGAATTTCAAACTTCATGGGAGTAAGCTGTGTTTTGTTATATACTGTACTTCCAGGGCCTGAAACATGCTCAGCAGAGTAGGTCTTCAACAAATATTTGCAGTCACTGATTTGGTCCCTCCCCCTCTTCCAGAGCTCTGATTCTGAATATTTAATCCTATTAAGGGTGTTGCTCAGGCATATCAAACTAGACCTGAGCCAATTTAATACCTTCTTCTATTACAAATTTGCTCTCCCTCCTGTATCCCATCTGTTGTATGTCACTTAAACCTGAGTCTTTCCAGATACTACTGTTGCTAACACATCTCTACCCAGCTGGTTTACAACTGCAAGTTCTACTTACAAAATGTTCCTCAGATTTGCTTCTATTCTCCCTTTCACTGCTAATGTTTCTAGTTCAGGCTTTCATTGATTTCATTTGGATTACTACCATAACCTGGTTTCTGGGTACTCAGTCTTTACTTCTAATTTATTGTCTATTCTTGCTCATAAAACTGTTTTCTAAAACATAAATTTGATGATGTCACTTCACTTGTTAAAAGTAAATTGGCTATTAACAGATCCTTAAAAAGTGAAGATAACTAAATGTCATCCCCCAAAAAAGCAACTTACTTATTAACAATATGATTTAAAAATATATGGAGCCTTGTCCAGGTTGCTCAGTTGGTTGCACCTTGATCCATAGCTGGGGCGTGGACAGGAAACCATGGATCGATCTTTCTCTCTCTCTCAAATCAATAAATGTATCTTTGGATGAGGATTAAAAATATATATATTGAAATGGCTAGATAAAATAAAAAATAAGTCATAGTGCTTCTCAAAATGTTTAAAAAAGGGTAATGAACCATATACAACAAAATGTTAGATTATTAATATAATGCTTGCCCGGCTGGTGTAGCTCAGTGGACGGAGCACAAACCTGTGAACCAAAGTGTAGCTGGTCTGATTCCCAGTCGGGACACATGCCTGGGTTGCAGGCTGGGTCCCTGGTGAGGGGAGTGCAAGGAGTAACCATATATTGATGTTTCTCTCCCTCTCTTTCTCTGACCCTTCCCCTCTTTAAAAACAAACAAATAAATAAATTCTTTTAAAAAATATATAATGCTTGATTCAGCCTAGTCAGAGCTACAATGCTTGGCACAGGATTAATTTAGGTCATGTAAAAAAAAATATGAATGAATAAACTAGACAAACTATTTCATTATTCCCTCAACATAATTTGTTGTTTAATTAAGGAAAGATTATGTAATAATTCTATAATCATTTCTGGAAAAGAATTGTTTGGTAATTTTATTATTTCTTAAAAAAAAAAAAAAAGACACTGAAATACAAGTGGCTTACCTTGCAAAGACCCTGTCTTTATTTGCCTTTTCTTTGCCATACTGAACTGACTGTACTTCAGTTCTCCCACTGAAATACAAAAATATGTCCAATAATAAAATATTAAAGAGAATTAGAAAATAAAATAATACACAACATGATTATATTACAATTGCGTAAGAGACAAGGTATTTCTAGCAGAGAAAAGGGAGCAGAGGATAAGAAGACTGGACTACATTCCAGTTCTACCTGAACAGATGAAGCTTAATTACAGTTTTTCCATTAATCAACAAAGATGTGTTCCACAGACACTTCATTATAAGATATCTCTTTATTTGAGAGGAAATGTGAGAGAGAGAATTTTGCATGCGAGAATTCTTTCTCTGCTATGCCTTGGAGAAGCATGCCCTCTAGATGCCCAGAGATAGGTTGTTGTCTCAGCTCACCTATGCCCTGCCCTCACCCTGTAAGTCTGTGATTTAGCTAGCATCTCACCACTACTTAATGAAGGATCTAAACATGGGCAACTTGAAGAACAGCACTTTCCTTAGGCAAGCTTTTCCTCTTTGTTTACTGACAATGGTCACTGACATAAAGATTGGTTACATCCTCAAACCCTTCCATGACCTGAGAGGCAATTCCAGATTTTTGTGGATAGGAAGGAACTAAGGACAGAAATATGGTTGGGAGTTAGGCACTAGAGGGGATTTGTCTCGAAGCTGATTTGTCTAGCAAGCACACTGTTTATGCATGGGAACTGATCATCCTTTGTGGTACACCAATGTTTTCAGACCAAATTTGTTAATTAAAAACTTGGTTCTCGCCCTGGCGGGTGTAGCTCAGTGGATTGAGTGTGGGCTGCGATCCAGGCATCGCAGGTTCGATTCCCAGTCAGGGTATATGCCTGGGTTGCAGGCCATGTCCCCCAGCAACCGCACATTGATGTCTCTCTCTCTCCTTCCCTTCCCTCTCTAAAAATAAATAAATAAAATCTTAAAAAAAAAAAACTTGGTTCTCAGAGAATTTGTTACCTGACACATTAGTTAGCTGTGAATGAACATAAATGTTTAGTATATCGAATATAAACATTTACATATATAGATATCTAGTACACATTAAAAGCAGTCATATAGGATCCTAAAGCTAAGCAAACAATTTCAGGATAATCTTTCATGGATAAGTATAGATGAATATGAACAGAACAGCATGTCTGTAGAAGCTTCAATGGCAAAGTCATAAATGTTACTATGATTTTCAAATTTAGATAAGTTGAAGTTTCTTAAGAAATTATGCTTCCTTTAAGAATAAACTATACTTGCAATTGCAAAAAGGTATCAAATTAAGATTAACCACTGTTTTGTATTTCCATATTAGAACAAATATTTCAATTCTCTGGACATTTTGGAAGACAGATAATAAGGGTATATGTATGAGGAGGTTGGTGGAAGATGTAATAAATCCTCTGATATCCTGAATTCCACGTCTTGGTCAAAACTGTATTTCAACATTTTAAGTATTACAATACCTCCTGTATTCCCAACCACTAGTTATTATGAGGGAAAAAAAAAAACCATTCACTTAAAGCATATCCTTCAGGAATAAGATTATGTCCAGATAAAAATGTGTTATGCTGCTTTCCCCACTTCATTTACATAGTTAATCATTTTAATAATTAAAAAGTGCTTTGGTAATGTTTTTAAAGTTCTTCAGGATTACATATGTGAAACTTAAACTTTTACAACTATAAAATATATGGTTAATATATACACTGATTTAATGTTAACTGAACTGTCACAGGCATCAATCCAGTCCTTCTGTGTTCTAAGTTTTGTAGGAGGCTAAAGCCAACAAACTCTATTTTCTAGGTTCTTTTGCAAGTTGGCTTTTAGTTAGGTTCTGCTTTTTATCTGGTGAGAGATTAGAAAGCAGACCAAGTCAAAAGGAGAAGACAGGCAGATGATGGTAGCTGCTTAACAATACTGGACACAGAATTCAGGACAAACAGCACCCTGTCCACGGTACCATCCCACCAAAGCAGCACCTCTGTGGCAGCTACAGCACTGACTCCAACAGTGGCTCTGAGGATGCAGCAGCTAGTGAAGGTCTGTGGACCCTGGCCTGCAGCCTAAGATTCTGATCCTTAGGCATTATCCTTTCTTCCTATTTCCTTCTCCAAACTATCCTTCTCCATTTTGCTTCTCCAGCCTAACACCTGTGTATTCAATTCCCTCAATTAAATTGCTTTATTTGAAAACTCAAAGCAGCTGTTTCTCTGATAAATGATTCTCCACTGAAGTGTATTCAGATGGGATACTATTAGTCAAAAAGCTGGATTAACAAGTTGAATTTCATAAAGGTAAAATTGAAATATGAGGGAACATTTAAGATTTATATTTGGTATTATCCATATTATTCTTTAGGGGTTTGAGATTATTATTACTTATTTTTCAATTAGTTTACGTTCAGTACTATTTAGTATTAGTTTCAGGTGTACAGTAGAGTTGACAGACAATCATATACTTTGCAAAGTGGTCCCTCCTCGATATTTTAAGTAACTACCTGGCACTGTACAATACCCAGTTATTAAAATATTACTGACTATATTCCCTATGTTGTACTTTGAATCTCTGTGACTATTTTGTGACTACCAATTTGTACTTAATCCCTTCACCCTTTTCACCCAGCACACCCAACACCTCTCCCATCTGTCAACCATCAATCTGTTCTGAGTCTGTTTCCAATTTGATCATTTATTTGGTTCTTCAGATTCCACATATAAATGAAATCATATGGTATCTTTCTTTCTCTGACTTATTTCACTTAGCATAATACTCTCTAGGTCCATCCATGTTGTTGCAAATGGTAAGACCTCATTCTTTTTATGGGCAAGTAATATTCCATCTCTCTCTCTCTCTCTCTCTCTCTCTCTCACGCACACACAACACAGACACCCATCACTTTTTTTATCCACTCATCTATTGATGGGCACTTGGGTTGCTTCTATAGGTTGGCTATTATAAATAATGCTGCAGTGACCATAGGGGTGCATATAATTTTTCAAGTTAGTATTTTGGATTTCTTCAGATAAATTCCCAGCAGTGAAATCACTGGGTATTAAGTTTCATTTTTAAATTTTTTAAAGAACTTCCATATTATTTTCCATAGTGGCTGCACCAATCTGAATCCCCACCAACAGTGCATGAGGGTTTCCTTTTCTTCACATCCTTGTTAACACTTGTCTGTTGATTTATTTATTTACTTTTTTAAAATTCTCACCCAAGGATGTATTTATTGATTTTAGAGAGAAGGGAGAGAGAAACATCAATGTGAGAAACATCGATCAGTTGCCTCTCACAAATCTCCCAACTGGGGATTAAATCTGTAACCTAGGTATGTGCCCTGATGGGAATGAAACCAGCAACCCTTTGATGTACAGGACGATGCTCCAATCCAATGAGTCACCTGGCCAAGGCCTTTGTTGATTCACTGATTATAGCCATTTTGATAGGTATAAGGTGGAATCTCATCGTGGTTTTACTTTCTATTTACCGGATGACTAGTGACTTTGAGCATCTTTTCATACTCTATTGTCCATCTGTATGTTGTCTTTGGAGCAGTGTCTATTCAGGTCCTCTGCTCACACTTTTTAATTTTTAGTATGGATTTTATAGGGAAGCAAAGCGGGGACAGAAAAAGAGGAAGAGAAACACTGACTGTTTGCCTTCTTTCTGAACCTGCAACCCAAGCATGTGCCCTGACTAGGAACTGAACCAGTGGCCTTACACTTTGAAGTATGATGCCCAACTGGGCCACACTGGTCAGGGCACCTCTGCTCATTTTTAAAATTGGATCATTTTTGGACTTCCAGCCAAGATGGAGGATAGGTAGATACACTTTGCCTCCTTGCACAACCAAATGAAGGACAACAGCAAATATGAAAACCAAAAATAACTAGAATTGCCAGAAAATCAAACTGCATGAAAGTCTGACAACCAAGGAGTTAAAGAAAAAACATTCATTCAGACTGGTAGGAGGGGTGGAGATGGGATGCCAGACTGAAGAGGACATACCACAACGCGATGGACAGAGGACCAGGTAGTCCCACATTTGCACGTGGATAAAACAGGAGGAACAACTGCAGACTGAGACAGACCACACAACTCAGGGTTCCAGTTCAGGGAAATAAAACCTCAAAACCTCTGGCTATAAAAACAGTGGAGGTTATGGTGGCAGGAGAAACTCCCAGCCTCACAGGAGAGTTTGTTGGAGACCCACAGGATCCTAGAACAAACCACCGACCTGGAAATCAGCACCAGAAGTGCCCTATTTGCTTTTGGGTAGTGGGGAAAGTGACTGAAACCAGCCAAGAGCCCAACAAGCAGCTCAGTTCCCTCTTGGACCCCTTCCCAACATACAGAGCCACAGTGCAATGACATGGGTTGCCCTGCACTGGCAAATACCTAAACACTCCCTTCCTTACAACATAACAGGTGCACTAAGACAAAAAAAAAATATGCCCAAATGAAAGAAGAGATCAAAGTTCCAGAAACAGAACAAAGTAATAGAGAGACAGCCAACCTATACGATGCAGAATGCAAAAAAAAAACAAAAAACAAAAAAAACCTGATAATCAGGAGGCTCACAGAATTGATTGTGCTTGCTTGCCAAATGAAGGCAGAAATGAAGGCTACAAAGGTGAAATAAAGGAAAATGTACAGGGAACCAACAGTGAAGGGAAGGCATCCTGGATTCGAGTCAACAGTCTGGAGCAAGAGGAAGAAATATACATTCAACCAAAACAGAACGAACAAACAAGAATTCAAAAAAAAAAAAAAAAATGAGGAGAGGCTTAGGAACCTCAGGGACAATTTTCAAAGTTCCAACATCTGAATCATACAGGTGCCAGAGGGTGAAGAGGAAGAGCAAGAAATTGAAATCTTATTTGAAAAAATAATGAAGGAGAAGTTTCCTAATCTGACAAAGGAAATAGACTTCTAGGAAGCTCAGAGAGTCCCAAAGAAGTTGGACTCAACGAAGCACACACCAAGGCACATCATAATTACATTACCCCAGAGTAAAGAAAGATAAGGAGAGAATATTAAAAGCAGCAAGAGGAAAGAATACAGTTACCTACAACGTAGGTCCCGTAAAACTAGCAGCTGACTTCTCAATAGAAACCTTGTAAGCAAGAAGGGTCTGGAAAGAAGTATTCCATGTCATGAAAGGCAAGGAACCTATATCCAATATTACTCTATCCATCAAAGCTATCATGTAGAATAGAAGGGCAAATAAAGTGCTTCTCTGATAAGGTCAAGTTAAAGAGTTCATCATTACCAAGCCCTTATCACATGAAATGTTAAAGGAACTTATCTAAAAAAAAAGATGATAAAAAAATGAATCGCATGCCCTGGCTGGTGTGGCTCAGTGGACTGAATGGTGGCCTGTGAACCAAAGGGTTGCTGGTTCGATTCCCAGTCAGGGCACATGCCTGGGTTGTGGGCCAGGTCCTCAGCTGGGGATGTGCAAGAAGCAACTGATCGATGTATCTCACACACAGATATTTTTCTCCCTCTCTTTTTCCCTCCCTTCCCTTCTAAAAATGAATCTTAAAAAAATAAAAAGAAAATTTAGAAAAAGAGAAAGAAAAAAGAAAAAAATTTAAATGCAAAATTATTTCAAGACATACACAAAAAGAAAAAATAATTTAAAAATAAGTAGGAGGATTAGTATTACTGAATTTTAGACTTATGATAAGTCTAGCCTTGACACGTGTGTCTTGTCAAGGCTGGACTTATCCTTTCTGTTGGACCTCATCCTATAAAGCAAAAGGTCATTAGTTCAATTTCCTAGCCAGGTCAAATGCCTGGGTTCTAGGTTCAGTCCTGGCCAGGGCTTGTTGATCTCTTGCAATGATGTTTTTCTCCCTCTCTCTAAAAACAAATAAATAAACTCTTAAGAAAACAACAACAAAAAACAAAACCAAGGGGGGACCCAAAACCAAAATTTATTTATAAAAAGTTTTCTATTCATTCTTACATGTTTAAATTTCAGTCACCTTCAAAATACTCTCCATTTGATGCAATGCGCCTATTGAGATGCTTTTTTCCACTGCTCAAAACAGTTTCTGAACATCAACTGATGCCTTTTAGTGCTTCTGCCGTTTTTTACTTCACCTCTTCCACATCAAGAAAATGTTTCCCTTTGAGGAATTTTTTCATCCAGGGAAACAGGAAAAGGTCATTCAGGATGAGATTGGGTGAACAGGGATGGTGGGGCACGTGGGTCACACTGTTTTTGGTCAAAAACTGTTCGACCACACAGCATTGTGTGGGTAGGTGCACTCATAAATCACCCATCATGAAACAGGCCAATGCACTGAGTCTTCAAAAAAAAAAAATTCACTGAAGTCAAATGCACCCTCTCACAACAACTCCAGCTGGTACACTGATGCAGATTGGTTCCTAGAACACTCACCTTGCAGGAGAGGCCTTTACTACAAGGGGTCTGCCCTTCAGAACATAATTCCACTTTTTGGGTGGTTCCCCCTTGTGTCATAAGTCCAGAAGTAAGTTCACATGAATCTGAGCAGCTGATTTTCAACAAAGGTGCAAAGGCAATTCAGTGGAAAAAAGGGTAATCTTTTCAACAAATAGTTCTGGAACAACTGGATATTATATGCAAAAAAAAAAAAAAAAAAAAAAAAAAAAAAAAAAAAAAAAAAAAAAAAAAAAAAAAAAAAGAAAGCAAGAAAGAAAAGAGAAGAAAAAGAAAACCCCAAAACAAAAAGTAAACTTAAACCCAAACAAATACCAATCCATACTTCACACCATATACAAAAATTATTTCCAAATGAATCACAGACCTAAATATTAAGAGGTAAATCCTGACTGGACAGCTCAGTTTGTTGGAATGTCATCCACAACACCAAAAGGCTGCAGGTTCGATAGCTGGTCAGGGCACATATCTAGGTTTTGGGTTCAATCCCCGGTTGGGGTGTGTACAGGAGGCAACCAATTGATCTCACATCCATGTTTCTCTGTCTCTTTCCCTTCCTCTTTAAAAGCAATAAACATATCCTCGGTTGAGGATTTAAAAAATATCCAAGTAGCTGAATGAATGAATGAATGAATATTAACCCTGTGGAGGTTGCAGTAAAAAAATTACAGCACAGGTCACGTGTATTAGAGAGACACACTGATAACTAGTATGTGCTGAAATGTGAAAAACAAATTTAAAAACACGTGTTATAACCAAACTGATGCCTTAAATGTTATGGCTTAACATTAATCACGTACAAGTGCATAGCTAGTCATAACCCTGAACTTATACACCCGATATATATAACAATAATTAAGAGTTTATATCTCTCAGATCAGCTATGACCTCCAAAGGTTAAGGGCTAAAAGTACACAACTCAGAAAAGAAAATTTCTTCAAAGAAGGAAATAGGAATAAATCGTTGTGACTTGGGATTAGGCAAAGATGTTCTTAGACATGAAAGCCCCCAAAAACAACAGATTCATAAAATAACAAATTAGGCAAATTGAACTTCATCAAAATGATGTGCTCGACAGGGTACATTAGCAAAGTGGAAAGATAACGACAGGCATTGGTGAGAGTGTGCTGAATGGGACACTCACCCACTGCTGGTGGGGAGCTCTTTTCAAGAGGCAGTGTAGGTGAGCACTGCACGCCTTCTCACATGACCACATCGAATTATAACTACATATAGAACCACCATTAGTCAGAACCACTAGAAATCTAGCTGAATGAAAGTCCTGCCACTAAAGAATTAAAGAATAAACCACATCAAGAGTGGTAGGAGGGGTGGAAATGTGGAACAGGCTGGTCTCACACTCGCATGTGGCAGACAAAAATCAGGAGGGATATCTCTGGAGTGAGGGGTCCCAGCCTGCCCTAAAAGGAACCCCTTTCAGGCTAGGCATCCAGTGCCAGGATGATAATGTGCCATAACTTCTGGCTGTAAAAACCAGTGGGGACTGAGGCTGTGGAAGAAAAACTGCTAGAATCACAGGCAGTTCCACTTAAAGGGCATATAAGCAGACTTTGACTCACTCCCTCTGAGATTCAGCACAAGAACAGCAGACTAAAAGGCACCAGAGGCATATGGGGAGGAACTAAAAGGTGAGAGAAGAGGGGGTAGTTTTCTCCCAGAAAGAAGTGCTAGCAGAGGCCCTCCCCCCACAGAGCCAGCAGGCAGTGCCATATCTGAGACTCCATCAAAGTGGCCCACACTGTTTGCCCCACTTCGGTGATTCCTTGAGGCTTTGTCAGACCCAAACAAGTTGCTTCCAATGGCTTTTCCATACAAATGGCTCATCTTGGCTCATGCTTCATTTTCCTAAATTCTCTCAAACAAGCAGCATCTGGCTTCTGCATGTCCCATGCCTATTGCCAAGTGGCCACAGACCCGGCATTAGCAGCAGCCTTGGTTCACAGCTTGGACACTCCTGGGCACAACTGAACCTAGCACAAGATGTAGCTATCTGTAGACTGCTCTGCAGCTTATGCTAGGTGGCCCTGGACAGAACATAGGTGGTGGCTGACCTTGGCCTGCACTTCCCAGGAGGCCCCAGAGCCTGCACACCCAGTGGACAGCTACAGACCATGTCAGAGCACCACCACCCAACCACCTCCACAAGTGACACACTCAAGGGGCAGACTCAGAGGGCACCAGGGCCCTGCTGAAGTAAGTTCTGACTTGTGGAGTGGGCCCCTGTGGTAGAGATCTGATCAAATTACTGGGGAGGAGTAGAGAGAGGCCATAGGAATGGTAAATATCTAGGATGGTAAATTATCTAGGTAAATGGTAAATTATCTAGGCTGACAAGCTGAGTGCCTCAGGTGTTCAAGGAGTTCTGGGCCAGAAGATTTAAACAAAAGGAAGGCAGAAACTGGCTATCTTTCTCTTCCTTGAGGATGTGTGGATGATCGCACTGTACCTGCCTACTTTTCCCAAAAGATGGTATTTTAAATGAGAGGAAGGGGGCAGCCTAGGAGTAGTCTGGCCTGGCAGAGGGTGACAAGGTTATTTTTCTTTGGGTGTTCTACAGGAGCAGTCCCCAACCTTTTTGGCACAAAGGTGACAGGTTTCGTGGAAGACAATTTTTCCAAGCATGTAGGTATGGGGGAGGGACAGGAGACGGAGCTCAGGAGGTAATACTCTTGCTGCCAAGACAGCAGGCAGAGCTGAGGAGGTAATGTGAATAAAACTTCTTCGCTTGCTTGCCTGACACTCACCTCCTCCTGTGTAGCCCAGTTTCTAACAGGCCATGGACTGGTACTGGTCCACAGCCTGGGGTTTGGGGGCCCCTGTATAGATGGGCTTTTAGGCAAAAGCCTGTCATTTTTCCAAAATTGTGTAGTTTTGTATTTTATGTTGTTTAGTTTGTAAACTAACCTTACAAAAATAGATAATTAAAAACCAACAGGGGGAATGATAAGGGGAACTAGAGAGCTAAAGATTTCAGCCTTAGTTGATAGGCTTAGTGACTAATGGATATGAAAAGCTGTTCCTCCAAAATTTTGTAGGTTTTGAAATAAAGACTCCTTTACTTTTTCACCAAACCTCTGCCTCTGGAATTTTGCCTAGAGGGTGGGAGGAGGCAGCAGGATCTCAGCTGCTATTCAGTAAGACCTATACAGATGATTCTCCTATACAGATGGTGGTCAGTGGTCACAGCCTGTCCTTGCAGTTCATGGGTCTGGATAAATCCCTCCCACTGACCTCTTATAGTTCCTGAAAAGGGAACTATAAGAGGAGGGTATACTCAGCCCACATGGTAAGCACACCTCGAGTATACAGCTTGGGTGATAGGGGAGGCTGTGCCATTGGCCCCTACAGGACACTTACTACATTAGACCACTCTCCAAGCCAGGAAGTTGTAGCAGCTCTACCTAATATGTAGAAACAAACATAGGGAGGTTGACAAAATGAGGAGACAAAGAAATATGGCCCAAATGAAACAATAGAACCAAACTCCAAAAGAAAAAATTATAGGGAATCAACAGTAGAGTGGATGAAGTTGAGAATCCAATCAGCGATTTAGTACATAAGGAAGTGAAAAATACCCTATCAGAACAAGAAGAAAAAGAATCCAGGAAAAAAAATGAGGACAGTGTAAGGAGCCTCTGGGGACAACTTCAAGCATACCAACATTTCGCATCATGAGGGTGTCAGAAAGAGAAGAGAGAGAGCAAGAAATTGAAAACCTGTTTGAGAAAATAATAACAGAAAACCTCCCTAACTTGGTGAAGAAAATAGACATCCAAGTCCAGGAAGTTCAGAGACCCAAAGAGATCCATATGAAGATACATCATAATTAAAATGCCAAAGGTTAAAGAGAATCTTAAAATCAGGAAAAGCAGTTAGTTACCCAAAAAAGAGCATGCATAAAACTGTCAGCTGATTTCTGAAAACAAACTTTGTAGCATCAAAGGGATTGTCAAGAAATAT
This sequence comes from Tonatia bakeri, assembly GCA_004024845.1. NCBI lineage: Eukaryota > Metazoa > Chordata > Mammalia > Chiroptera > Phyllostomidae > Tonatia > Tonatia bakeri. The sequence continues at coordinate 22,563 of PVIA01003584.1, read as the reverse complement.
TCAAAGTGATGAAAAGCAAAGACCTATAACCAAATTACTTTACCCAGCAAGCTATCATGTAGAATGAAAGGACAAAGAACTTCCTAGACAAGAAAAAGTTGAAGTTCATCATCATCAAACCAGTATTATATGAAATGTTAAAAGATCTTCTTTAAAAAGATCAAAGGTATGAATAATAAAATAGCAATAAATATATATCTATCAACAATTGAATCTAAAAAAAACAGAAACAGAATCATATGAACAAGAGAATGTTTTGATGGTCACCAGAAAGAAGTGGGGTTGGGGCGATGAGTGAAAAAGGTGAAGGAATTGAGAAGTACAAATTGGTTGTTACAGAACAGTCATGGAGATGTAAAGTATAGCATAGAGAATATAATAGCCAAAGAATATATGTGCCTGACCCATGGACAGGGACAACTGTGCAGGGATGGCCTGAGGGAGTGGGTGGGGGTCTGGATTAATGGAAACCAAAGGGGGAAAATTGGGACAACTGTAATAGCATAAATAATAACATACAATTTCAAAACAAAACGAAACAAAAAATATTGCTGGTGGGAACATAAAATGGTACAAACTTCTTTAAAAAAAAAACTACTGTCAGTTTCTTCAAATTACATACACATGTACTGCATAATCTGGCTTTTCCTCTTTTAGGTGTTTAATCAAGGGAAATTAAAGCAAACATCTATACAAATATTTCCACATGAATGTTCTCAGTAGCTTAATTTGTAATAGTCCAAATTTGGAAACAACCCAAATAAAAGGGGAAACCACCACTTGATATCCATAAACAAGTGAACGGATAAACAAATTGTAGTACATCTATACAATGGAATACTAACTACTATACAATAAAGAGAAATGAGCCATCCATACAGCCAACAAAATGGATAAATTTGAGAATAATTATGCTTTGTAAAAGAGGCCAGGTTAAAAGGAATATATAATATACATTCTTAAATTTACATAAAACGGTAGAAAAACAAATATATATATATATTATATATATATAAACCAGACTGGCGGTTGCATGGGAGAAAAGAAGGGTGAAAGAAAGGGGCTATAAAGGGATCTGGGAGAAGATTTTGGGTGGATATGCTTGATATCTTGAACAGTCATGGATTAATAGAGATATATCTATCTCCAGACATCAATTTTAAAACTTTAAATATGGTAGCTTATTGTATGTTAATTATACCTCAATAAAGCTGTAAAATCTGCTACTACTAGGCCCATTTTCTCCAAGGAAGAAAGAGTTCTGCTACAGATAAGTGTAGTCCTTGTATAATAACTCTAGGAATCACTTAATTTGAAGTTTATTAAGGGAGTACCTTTATGGTTTGCACTGCTGTCTCAATGGAGATTTCTTTTGTCTGCTGAGATGCAGTACCAACAGATAATGCTTCTTAAATTTTTCCTTGACTTTCACCTTTCATCTAATACTATATTTATCTTTAAATTTGTAAGTACCACCACCTTACTTTTACCAATATTGCTTTTAAGAAGGTGCTAGAGGAGTTAAACATGACACCAAGCCACTTAAAAATCTGCTGTGCTATTTTTGTGGTTAAATTTTCCTAATTCTTTCCTCAAAAAACTAAAAGTGGAACTTTCAATCCAGCAATGTCACTGCTGGGACTATACCCTAAGAATCCTGAATTACCAATTCAAAAGAACCTATGCACCAGAATGTTCACAGCAGCGTTATTTACAATAGCTAAGTGCTGGAAACAGACTAAGTTCCCATTAGTAAATGAGTGGATCAAAACACTGTGGGACATTTACACAATGGAACTCTATGCAGCAGAAAGAAAGAAGGGACTCCTACCCTTTACAACAGCATGGATGGATCTGGAGAGCATTATGCTAAGTGAAACAAGCCAGGTGGTGAAACACAAATACCATATGATCTCACCTATAAGTGGAACTTATTTATATAAAACAAACAAATGAGCAAAATAGAACCAAAAACTTGTAAATAAAGAACAAATTGACAGTGACCAGAGGAAAGGTGGGAGGGGGTAATGGGGGAAAGAAGGAAAGGAGCAATCAAAGGAACACGAACAGAAAACTCATGAGCACAGAAAATGGGGGAGGGATTGACTGTGTGAGTGGGGGAGGGCAACAGGGTAGGGGTGAGCAGTGGGAAAAAGGAGGGACAACTGTAACTGAACAACTATAAATTAAAAAAAACAACTTTTCCTAATTTTGTTTGTGTTACTACTGAATTTTTGGGCTACTTTTATGACTCCTTTTGTGAAGGGAGAGAAGGGCATGTATTTTTAATAAAATATCCTAAAATATTCTGTACTAAAGCTTGATGCTGTTATTTTTTCTGGTTAGAACTATCCCACAGAGATTATTGCCTTCAGGGGAAAAAAAGCTATTATAAATAAATAATATGACAATTTTAGGAAAAGGAAACTGGGGTTACTGTTTATGATTAAATCTGATTTTGTATGAGCTGTTTTGAAGAAGTTACAATAAAGGGTTGCACATCTAACACATTGAAAAGCAAAGTAACAATATGCTTATGCAGAAGATAGCTTAGTTTTTACAAATAAAATAAAGGTGTCTTAGAACAAAGAAGTTTTCTTGAAAATAATAAAAACACAATGGAAATGATAACATTTCTAGAATATAAGAAATCAAATATCATTAGTTTCAGAAAATAATGAACTGGATAAAGTCAGTAGAACTGGTTTCTAGTCTGGTTATATCACAAGAACCAACAGAGATTTGTGCTGATATAGACATGGAGATTTTAATTCACTACATATGTATGAGTAACAAAAATTCTATGGTTCAATAAACTATACCTTTAATTTAAAGGGAATAAAAATCTAGCAATAGAACATTAATGCATAAGCAATACTTACCAGTACCGGAATTTTGAACCTAATGTAAAGTAATGTGCAAAAAAATTCTTTTGAGGTGGAAGTGGTCTGTCCAAACGGAAGAATGTGTGATGTTCTACACATGCTTTCCACAAATTTTTGCATGCTCTGTAATTCACCATATTAAATCCCAACAAGGTTTCTCTAGATTCAAGCTGTAAAAAAAATAAAAGCAGAGAATACCCAGAAAATATCAAGAAATACTCCATTTCATCCACTTTTCACAGATATTGTAGCCTTACAAACACTAATCACTCTAGGGTTTGTTGTTGTTATTAAAAAAAAAAGCAACAGAATAAAGGTAAAAGTTCGCAAAATGTGGATCTCATTCAGTAATATTACAATTCTTAGGAGCTTTACTTTAGAACATAAAAATAAGGTTAAAAATCAATACATCTTTTTTCAAAGTTCACTAGCTATAATTGTGTCAAAATATTATCCTGGTCCATAAATTAACTTTAAGATATATCATCACGTCTTTTAATAACATTTCTAAGCTTACAAATCTCTCTAGGTATTAACCCTGCAGTGGTCGCAATTCTGAGTGGAGCATGAGAGGTAGCCTGGATGACACTGGTCATCCACTTTAAAAGTAGGAATTTAAATGTACAAATTTTTAAAAGTTTTTTTATTAATAATTATCTAAGTAACTTCTGTGAGAAAGATGGACTTTGGACTAAAACTGACAATTATTTTGCATGGATGACTTGTCATCCACATGACCACTCGAGGGTTAAATAAGTAAATAAAAATATTCAGTGTTTTTAAATACTAATGAAACTCAAATTTAAAACTAAGCAACAGAATACAAGCATTTCTTTAATTTTTCTCTATAAGTTTGGCAAAAATTACTATTTGAAAAGCTTTCCTGAAGTCAGCAATACATAGTGAAACACACATGTCGTAAGTGTACAGCTCTGATTTTCACACAATGAATGCAACCACTAACCTCCAACCAGAACAAGAAACAGATCATTATTAGCACCTCTGAAGTATCCATGGTCTACCCTTTCTATCACATTACCTTGTTTTTGAACCTTGTATACATGAAATCATACATATGTGTCTTCAGGTCTGACTTTGGTTCAATATTATATTTCTATACTCATCCATATAATCACAAAGAAGTAATTCACTCATTTTCATTCTACATAGTATTCTATCATATGAATGTATCATTATTTACCTACCCATTTATTGTTGACAAACACTTAATGTTTTCAGTTTGGACCTGAATAAATATTGCCATATATACTCCTGCATGTTGTCTGATGCACATCAGTGTATGTTTCTGCTGCTGAATCATAAGATATGCACATGTTCACCTTCAGTGGATAATGCCCAGTTTTCCAAAATGGTTCCATATGTACATATGCTGCCTCCCACCAGCAGTGTGTGTTCCACGAACTCACTACTGATTATAGCAATCTTTTCATCGAACTATTCTGGTGGACAAGGAGAAGTATCACATTTTGGTTATAATTTGTACTTCCCTGATGACTAGTGAGGTTCAACATCTTTTCATGTCACTGGCCATATGGATATCCTCATTTCTGCAGTGTCCCTGAAGCCACTAGCATATTTTTGGATTCTGCTGGATATGCAACCAAAGATGTGGTGTGTGGGTTATATACATATTCTGTGATACTTTATTCTCTTAATGATGTCTTTTCATGAATACAGTTCTCAATTTTAACACAATCCAAGTTATTAAATGTTTCTTTAAAGGTAATTTTCCTTCTATGTCCTGTTAAAGAAATCTTTGCCCATCAGAAGAAGGTCATGAAGATATTTTCCATAACTAAAATACAATAAAATGTCCATGTGTAAGTATTAAATTACCATGTTAAAAATAATATACTTAAAATATAACTTCTTGATCACCAGAGAATTCTTAATTCTGCTTAAGAGTTGTTTTGCATGCATTAACAAGTACAGTTACATGTATCACGTATCACAAACTATGAAAAATGACAGTGAATATCTCAGAGTATGACTGTAGTAATTGTTCTCAGTGGAAGCAAAATCTTAGATACCTTTATGTTCTCCCTTTTTTGACACTTTAAGTCCACATGTGATTTTAACGTTTTACCAACTGTATTGGGAATGCAACAAAAATTTCCCACCTGTATTGTAAAAAACAAATATAGAAAACATGGAACTGGGATAAGTAGATTCTATTGCCCTGGTTGGAGTGGCTCAATAGGTTGAGTGCTAACCTGAGAACCAAAAGGTTGCCAGTTCGATTCCCAGCCAGGGCACATGCCTGGATTATGGGCCAGGTCCTGAGGTGGGTGTGTATGAGTTGTTTCTCTCCCTCTCTTTCTCTCTCTCTCAAAAATAAATAAATGAAATCTTAAAAAAAAAAAAGGGATATTTCAGAGAGAAAACATTAACAAGGCACCATTCTGCAGGGTATGCCTGTGTTATATAAATCCATTATTTTTAAAAATATATTTTATTGATTACGCTATTCCAGTTGTACCAACCCCCCCTTAATTCCCATTCATCCTATACCTCCCCCCACCAGCATCCCCCCCACCTTAGCTCATGTCCATGGGTCATATACAAGTTCTTTGGCTTCTCCATTTCCCATACTGTTCTTAACCTCCTCCTGTCTATTTTTTACCTACCATTTATGCTACTTATTCCCTGTACCTTTTTCCCCATTCCTCCTTCCCACTGCTAACCCTCCATGTGATCTCAATTTCTGTGATTCTCTTTTTGTTCTAGTTGTTTGCTTAGTTTGTTTTAGCTTTTGTTTTCTTAAGTTTGGTTGTTGATAATTGTAAGTTTGTTGTCATTTTACTGTTCATATTTTTGAGCTTCTTTTTTTCAGATGAGTCCTTTTAACATTTCATATAATATGGGCTCAGTGATGATGAACTCCTTTAACTTGACCTTATCTGGGAAGGACTTACCTGCCCTTCCATTCTAAATGACAGCTTTGCTGGATAGAGTAATCTTGGATGTAGGTCTTTGCCTTTCATGGCTTTGAATACTTCTTTCTAGCCTCTTCTTGCCTGTAAGGTCTCTTCTGAGAAATCAGCTGAGAGTTTTATGGGAACTCCTTTGTAGGTAACTCTTTCCTTTTCTCTTGCTACTTTTAAGATTCTCTCCTTATCTTTACTCTGGGGTAATGTAATTATGATGTGCCTTTGTGTGTGATTCCTTACATCCAACTTCTTTGGGACTCTCTGAGCTTCCACGACTTCCTGGAAGTGTATTTACTTTGCCAGAATGGGGAAGTTCTTCTTTATTATTTGTTCAAATAACTTTTCCACTTGTTGCTCTTCCTCTTCTCCTTCTGGTGCCCCTATGATTTGGATGTTGGAACGTTGAAAGTTGTCCCTGAGGTTCCTAACCCTCTCCTCATTCTTCTGAATTCTTGTTTCTTTATTCTGTTTTGGTTAAATGTTTATTTCTTCCTTCTGTTCGAAACCATTGATTTGAGTCCCAGTTTCCTTCCCTTCACTGTTGATTCCCTATGAACATTTTCCTTTATTTCACTTTTCATAACCTTCATTTTTTCCTCCAGTTTGCAACCATACTCAATCATTTCTGTGAGCATCCAATTACCAATGTTTTGAACTCTGCATCTCATAGGCTGGCTATCTCTTCATCACTTCTATTTTTTCTGGAACTTTGATCTGTTGTTTTATTTGGGATGTATTTTCCTTTTTTTGTCTCAGAGTACCTGTTACACGATAAGGGGAGGAGCCTTAGGTATTTGCCAGGGCGGGGCAATGCACTCGGCTATGTTGTGCTCTGTCTGTGGAGGAGTACAAGAGGGAATAATGCTACCTGCATGGTTCTCAGCTGGCTTTCAGTCAATTCCTCCAGTACCGACAAGCAAATTGGGCCCTTCTGGTGCTGATCCCCAGTTGGTGGGTTTGTGTATATTCTAGGATCCTGTGGGTCTCTCCAAGGAACTCTCCTGTAAGGTTAGGAGTTTCTCCTGTCGCCTCAACTCCCACAGATTTTTACAGTCAGAGGTTTTGAGGCTTTACTTCCCTGTGCTGGAACCCTGGGTTGTGTAGTCTGTCTCACTCCCCAGTTTTTCCCCTCGGTTTATCCTCATGCATATGTGGGACTGCCTGATCCACCAACTGCCACCTTGCCTCGCATCCTCTCCAACCCAGCTGCCCATCTTTGCCCCTCCGACTAGTCTGGATGAATGTTTCTCCTTTAACTCCTTGGTTGTCAGGCCTCCATGCAGTTCAGTTTTCTGGCAGTTCTGGTTGTGTTTTGTTTTTAAATTTGTTGTTACCCTTCTATAGGTTGTGTGAGGAGGCACAGTATACTAATCCACACCTCCATCTTGGCCAGAAGTCTTTAAATGAATTATTAGTTGACTTTTTGTTATTGATATTACATGAGGTTAAACACATTCCTAGTGATACATTACCTCAGACAATGGTTGTGAGGATTAAATGATACGAATATGATTGATATATTACCAGGTACACAGAAAGAGTGCAATAAATGTTTGTTACTAATAACAATAGTACTGTCATGGGACACAAATTAAAAAAATTGACTTCTTTACTGTCATCTACGCATATAAACATTTAAAGTAAAATATTTGTTCTCTAGTTTCTAGATAAAACTTACCATATTTTATTTCTCTAAACATTTGTTTGAAAGGTACAAAAATGTTCATAAGTAGCATTAATCATAATAGCTACAACTTGAAAATGGGAAAATTGTTCACTAACATAAAAATGAATAACTAATTTATGGTACATTCATTCAGTAGAATACAAAAATGTAATAAACCATTGCTACATGCAATAACATGGAAGGATTTCATAATGTTAAGGGAAAGTAAGCAAACAAAAAGAGAACATTCTATAGCATTTCTTTTTTTAAAGTTCAAAAATAAACAAACTAATCCATGGTGATACAAATAAGAATAATGTTTACCTTTTGGAAGGGTTAATGATGCAAGTGGGCATCATGTCTATTAGCAATAATACCAGCTTCTGGGGTGGTAGTAATGTTCTACATATTAATATTATATATCATATACTTATTAAGCACTATACTTAATGTCTGCATACTTTTCTATTTCAATAAAAACTCTGTAGAAAAAAACTTTCATATTTTGTGTTCATAAATAATGAACCACCATGACTTAGATCAATGTCTTCTGATAAAATGCAGCTGAGTCTAATACATTTTTTAAGATTTTGAATACATCTTTATACATATACAACCATCTTGAAAAATCTGCATTAATTTGTCAATATCTTTAAGAAATAATGTTAAGTCAAAGGATAGGTTAGTTTAATTTGATAAAATGGAGAAAGGTGCAAGATAAAATTCTTCTCAACACTGTATTTTCCATGATAACTCAATGTACTGTATTTAATACATAAAAAGAACATTACCACTACAAATATGAGAGAAATGTACTATATGTTCATGAACTAGAAACCAAACTAAACACTCAGGTTCCCTAAAATGAAATGAGCTTATATATGAAAAGAAGCACTATAGATTTAGTAGTAATAAGAAAAAGGACATATAAAATGCTCTCTTACTGCCCTCATGAACGGGGCCCGGGGAACTGATAATGAACATCATGATTGAGATCAGTTTCTAAGTTAAAGAGATAGTAGAATGGATAACTAGAAAAACTTTAAATCATAACCAGAGAAACACTGGGGAAACCAATACACCTTGTCATAAAATGTGAATTAATTAACTCAGGAGGCAGTTATCAGTAGTATTAATAATACTTTCACTTGCAATGAAAGTTCTGTCATAAATGATTTATCATTTCTTAAGATTTAATTTATATTAATAATTATTATATGAATACTCACCAATTCTTTTCTAAGTTGAATAAAAAACTGTTTGCACTTAAATGAAATTTTTACAATCTTCAACCTGGATAAAAAGTGAATAAATTGAAATATTTAAAATACTGAATAAAGATGTAAACATTAGCAAATTAAGAAATAAGTCTTTGAAAAGATCAATAAAATTGATTAGCTTCTAGCCAGACTAAGAAAAAAAGAAAGTACACAATTACTAATATCAGAAATAAAAGAGTAAACATCACTACAAATACCACTGATAATAAAAGAATACTATATTGTCTACATCTACAAATATGATAATTGCAATGAAATAAACCAATTCTTTGGCAAAACTCACATAGGAAGAAATACTTGATCTAAATAGGCCCACAAAGAAGTCTCCCTTCATCTGCAGGGTATACACTCCAACACCCCAGTGAATGCCTGAAACCATGGATAATACTGATCCCTACCTATGCTATGATTTTTTCCCTATACCTACTTACCTTTTCACTTAAAGGAAGCAATTTATGGCCTATTTTTGGCATATGCAAATTGTCAGCATCACTACTTTGGCAGTTTGAGGCCATTATTAAGTAAAGTAAGGGTTACTTAAACACAAGCACTAAGATCTGGTAACTGTGAGGGCTTCTAAGTGACTAATAAGCAGGTAATGTAGACTGAGGGTGCTGAAAAAAGTGATGATTCACATCTCTGGCTGGCTGGACCTGGAGAGCTCAAGATTTCATCACCCTGAAATGTTTCATTTAATGTTTTTAGATGATAAATAACGGAAACTGTGGAAAGCAAAATGTAGTTAAGAAGGGAATGCTATAGCTATTAAATAAATTTAATTAATAACCTCCCCCCCCAAAAGTCACCAGCCCAGGTGTGTCCACTGGTGAACTGTACCAAACATTTATTTAAGTGAGACATTATACCAATTCTTTACAATCCCTTTTAGAGAAGCAGGGGGCATACTTCCAAAGTCATTCTGTGAGGTCAGCATTACCCTAATAGCAAAACCAAACACAGACCTTATAAGAAAACTACCAAACAATATCTCTCATAACCACAGATTCAAATATACTAAATAAAATATTATGAAATGAAATTAAAAATGTCCAGGTGGGATTTATCCCAGAAATTCAAGGCTGGTTCAACATTAGAAAATCAATTAATATCAACCAACAACTCAAAAGATAAAAAAGAAAAACTGTGATAAGATCCCATCAATGCATTCAGAATAAGCACTTGACAAAATCTAATGCCTAGTTATGATTAAAAACTCTCAGTAAATAAGGGATGGAGGGAACCTTTCTCAACTTGATAGCTCCTAAAAAACCCCTGCAGCTAACATACTTAATGGTATAAAACTAGAAGCTTTCCCACTAAGATCAGGTAAAATGCATGGATGTCCCCTTTAACCACTCCTTTTCAATATCATATGCGAAGTTCTCTTGATGCAATTAGGCAAGAAAAAAAAACGAAAGATACACTGACTGGGAAGGAACACATAAAACTCTTTGTTCACAGATGACATGGTTATCTATGTAGAAGATCCAAAAGAATTGACAAAAAATGTGAAACTAGTAAGTGATGATAACAAGATTGCAGGTACAGGTTAATATAAAAAATCCAACTGCTTTCCTATATACCAGCAATGAACAGGTGGGAATCTGAAATTAAAAGCACTATACCATTTATATTAGCACCCCCAAAATGAAATACTTAAGTATAAATCTAAAAATTACATATTAGAACTATATGAAAAAAATTATAAAACTCTGAGAAACAAAATCAAAGATTTAAATAAATGCAGAGATATTTAGTTCATGGATAAGAAGAATCAGACATATCTTCTGATAATTGTCAAATTGTCAATTCTTTCTACTTTGATCTATAGATTCAATGCAATCCCAATAAAAATCTCACCAAGTTATTTGTGGATAATGTCAAACTGATTCTAAGGTTTATATGGAGAGGTGAAAGACCCAAAATAGCCAATGTAATGTTATAGGAAAAAACGTTGGAGGACTGATGCTACCTCAGTTCAAAACTTTCTATAAAGCTGTAGTAATCCAGAGAGTGTAGTACTGGTGAAAGAATAGACAAAATAAATCAATGATACATAACAGAGAACTCAGACATCCACAAGATTATAATCCCATGATTATAATCAAATGATCTTTGAGAAAGGAACAAAGGCAATACAATGGAGCAACAACAGTCTCTTCAACAAATGGTAGTGGAACAACTGGACATCCACATGCAAAAATAAATAAATTTACACAAAGACATTATGCCCTTCACAAAAATTAACTCAAAATGCACCAGAAACCTAAATATAAAATGTAAAACTATAAAACTCCTATATTTAACATTGGGAAAAATCTAGATGACATTGGGTATAAGACCAAAAAAATCTAGATGATCTTATAACACCAAAAAACATGATTCATTAAAGAAATAATTACTAAATTTGACTGCATTAAAATTAAAAGCTTCTCTGTGTAAGGCAATGAATTAGAAGACAAGTCAGAGACTAGGAGAAAATATCTGTAAAAGACACATCTGATAAAGAACTATTACCCAAAATATACAAAAATCTCTTCAAATTCAACAATAAAACAAACAACTCCATAAAAAATGAGCCAAGCCCCTTTATAGACATCTCACCAAAAAAGATAAACAGTTAGCAAACATGTACAGGAAAAGACACTTCACATTAAATATCATGAGGGAAATGCAAATTAAAACAAGATACCACTACATACCTACAGAATGGCCAAAATCCAGAATACTGACAATATCAAATGATGACAAGGATATGGAGCAACAGAAACTCTCATTCATTTTGGTGGGAATGCAACATGGTACACAGCTACTTTGGAAGACTGTTTGGCAGCTCCTTAAAATGCTAAACATATACATACCATACTGTGTAGAAATTGCACTCCTTGGTATTTAACCTACAGAACTGAAAACTTATGTCCACATAAAAATGTGCACATGAATGTTGATAGCCGTTTTATTCATAATTGCCAAAACGTGAAAGCAACCAAGATGTCTTTCAGCAGGTAAATTAATTAATAAACTGTGGCACATCCAGACAATGGAATATTATTCAGCTCTAAAAATAAATGATGTATCAAGCCATGAGAAGATATGGATAAAAAATAAATACATATCACTAAGTTAAAGAATCCAATATGAAAAGATACAAACTGATTCCAACTATGTCACATTCTAGAAAAGGCAAACCTATGGAGAAAATAGAAAGATTAGTGGGTGACAAGAGTAGATGGGGAGAGGATTAGGCAGAGCACAGAGGATTCCTAGGGCAATGAAACGCCTCTGTATGATATAATGATGGGTATATCATTTATACTTGCATATTTGTCCAAAGCCATACCAAGAATAAACCCCAATGTAAATTATGGACTCAGGGTGATTACGATGTGTCAATGTCAGTTTTATCTTGGCAAACAATGCAACATTAAACTGAGTGTTGTTATGGGGAAAGCTATGGATGTGGGGGTGAGGGGATAGATGGAAACCTGTATCTTCCTCTCAGTTTTGTTGTGAATCTTAAACTATACTAAAAAAGCCAAGTCTTAAAAAATTAAATAAACAAAAACTATATACAACATTTGGAGAAAAATGTTAAGACTTCGAGGTTTTATGTAATGGTTGTATAGTTTTTAATATAGTATTAAAAAAACAAATACTTTTAAATTTTACCTTTCTACATTGCCTTTCTTCTTATATGCAACTCATATTTTTAACCTTACATAATACTCAGATATTTTTAACCTTCAGACCTAAGAGTCTTGAGGCCAAAAGATTCAATGCCACTTAACAAAACTTGCTTTGGGATTCTGGCCCAATCACCTAAGTATTTTCATGGTAATTCTAGGTTTGAATATTTATGAAGTACAGCACTATCCATTCAAGAAGTTCTCAGGAGAAGAAGAAACAAAGATTTAAAAGTAGTAACAAGTAAAAAAGAAGAAAATCTTACCCCTTGGGACACCATGGATGGTTCTGAAGAGAATTATGTTAAGTGAAATAAGCCAGTCAGAGAGAGACCAGTATCATATGATTTCACTCATATGTGGAATCTAATGAACAAAAGAACTCTCAAGTAAAACAGTGGTAGACCCATAGATAAAGAGCAGGCTGTCAGTTGTGTGGAAGTATAGAGGGACTGGGCGGGGGAAAAGATTAAAAACAAATGGACACAAACGACAGTGTGGCAACTGGTTGGGGGAGTGGAAGCAGGTGGAGAAGGGTATAGAGGGATAAATGGCAACGGATGGAGACTTGTTTTGGGGTAATGAACACACAACATTGACAGATACAACAGTGTACAGATGATGTGCTGTGGAACTGTGCACCTGAAACTTGTATAATTTTGTTAACCAGTGTCACCCCTGGTGACATTGCCTTTCTTCTTATATGCAACTCATATTTTTATAAATAAAAGGATGAAAAAAAGCAGTGATGAAAGCCTATGTGAGCTAAAGGATTTCAGCAAAAAGATACATATTAGAATAACAGGGGACAAAGAGTTTATTTAAAGAAATAAAGCATAAAACATTCCAAATCTGGGGAAAGTAGATTAGTGATTGCTTAGTGCTGGAGGTGGGTGGGAGGAAGAGGAGGAGATGGAGAATGACCCTTAATGGTTATAAGGTATCTTTGAGGGGGAAATAAAAATGCTTCAAAATTAGGTTATGGTGATGTTGACTCTGTAAATAAACTAAAAGCCATTACTTTATACTTTTTAAATAAGTGAACATATATGTGAGTAATATATACATCAATAAATCTATATAAAATGCAGTTTCTTAATCTACACCTTTTAATTTTAGGGTTCAATGCAGTCATGATTTTAGTAACACATGTAACTGACATTCGCATTTGCCACTGTCATAACACTTTTTGCTTTCTATTTGTCCAAAGTTTCATGTGTTTGTGCTGGAATACTACCTATATAGTAACTATTTTTTATTGTTTTAGTGATTACCTTTTATCATTATTGTGTTTATTTCATTCCCCTTTTGAAAACCATTTTATTAAGTATAATTTGACATTCAATGAATTGTGCATATTTGAAGTGTACAATCTGATGTGACATTTATATATATATATATATATATATATTTGTTCAATCATAACAATCAAGACTGACCATATCCATTATAGCCAAAAGATTCCTTCCACTACTGTAATCTCCCCACCCACCCTACCCCAAGGTAACAGCTGATCAGCTTTCCTTGACTACAGTTTGCATTTTCTAGAATCTATATGAACGGAATCATGTTATGTACTCTGCTTTATCTTCTTCTTTAACTCAGCTTCACTATTTAGAGATTCATCTATACTGCTGTTTTCCAATAATTCTCTTTCTTGGGAAGGAGTATTCCATTCTATGGATATACCACATTTAGCTTATCTGCTCAATGCATAATGAAAATTTATGTTTTTTCTAGTTCTGGATATTACAAATAAAGTTCATATGACAAATCTGAGTGCAAGTCTTTGTGCACACATTTGCTTTAATTTCTCTCGGGTAAAAACTTAGGAATAAAATGGTTCAATTATATGGTAGGTGTATGATTATACTGATAAGAAACTATAAAACAGTGTTGCAAATTGGTTGTACCAATGTATATATTAACATAGCCACACTAGCCTTCTTACAAGTACAATTTCCATGTATTTCAATGTTTTATTTTTATTTTCAGCCAATCTACATATGTACTCATATCTGCAAATAAAGCAGTTTTTCTTTTTTCTTTTCAATCTGTTTGCCTTTTATTTCATATTCTTGCCATAATATGTTGGCTGGGAACTCTGCAACAAAGCTGAAGTAGAGAGTAAACACCTTTTCTTGACCTTACTTACATAAAAACATCGACATTTTCACCACTTAGCACATTAACAGATTTTCCACAGATGTCTGTAAGCAAAATGTCCTCTTACGTTTTATTGTTATTATTTTTTAATCCTCACCTAAGGACACTTTTTTTCATTGCTTTTAGAGAGAAAGTGAGATAGAAAACATCTATGTGAAAGAGAAGCATTGATTAGATGCTTCCCATACATGCCTGGATCAGGGAACCGATAACCCGACTGGGGACTGTATGCTTCTGGACCAGGGTTGTGTGTGCTGTGCTGGACTAGGAATGGAACCCACAGCCTAGGTATGTGCCCTGACTGGAAACTGAACCTGCAGCCTTTTGGTTACAGGATGACACTCCAATCAATTGAGCCACACTGGCCAGGGTTCAAAATGCCCTTTTATATAGTTAGTTAATTTTAAAAATTATGAATGGAAGTTTAATTTTGTCAATTTCTCTTACTGAAACAATCATGTGGTTTTTCATCATTATAATAATAAAGCTAAATGTACTAACTGATCTTCAAATGTTAAAGCAACCTGGAATAACCTCTATTTGGTCCAATAAATTATTATTTTTATGTATTACTGAATTCAATTTGGTTAAGTTTTATTAAGGATTTCTGCATCTATGTTCATAAGTAACTATTCTTCTTGTGAGGTCTTTGGTGCTAGAATTAAGGTAATAATTAGATGGAATATCTAATTATTAGGAAGGAATATCTTCCTTCATCCTTTATTTTCTAAAAGACATTAAATAAAATTGGTATTACTTTTACCTTAAATGTTTGATAGAATTGACAAGGGAGTTCTGCAGGTCAAAAGGTTTTTAATTACAAATTGATTTAATTGATACAGGAATATTCAAAATTTCTATTTCTTCATTTACTTTTGTTCACTCAGTCTATCAAGGAATTTGCCCATTTAATCTAGGTTGTGAATGCATTTGTGATATTCAAATCTGTTATAGCATTCTTTTATTATGCTTTTAACGTCTGTAAGATCTATAGTGATGTTCCCTTTCATTCCTGATATCACTGCTTAAATCTTCTTTCTGTCCGTGTAACCACACACTTTCATTAATTTTTCTCTATTTGTGTTCACTTTATATTTAATTACTTTTCTTCCTTCCATCACTATGAGACATACTTGTTATTTTTCTAATTTCTTAGGATGAGAACTCCAGACAACTGATCTTCAATTTTTTTTCACTGAATATATGTAAGTTTCAAAATTTCCTCAAAACACTTCTGTTGCATTCTCAAAATTTCATGCTATATTTTTCATTTCTGTTAAAGGTATTTCTAATTTGTCTTGTGATGTTTTTCTCTTTGACTCATGATTTATTTAGAAATATTTATTAATAAGTCTTTGGATTTTTTTAGTAATCTGATTGCTACAGATTTCTAATTTAATGTCACTGTCATCAAAGAATATACCCCACATGATTTAAATTTTAAAACTTTTTACTTATTGCATGATTTTAGAAAGGAAGAAATGGAGGGAGAAAAGAGATGAAGAGGGAGAGGGTGTGAAGGTGGCCAAGAGGGAGAGAGGGGGAGGGAGAAGATAAGTGAAGAGAGAGGGAGAGAAAAAGAGAAAGAGTGAGACAGTGAGAGAGCTTGAGGTTGAGCAATTTGTTGTTCCACTTACTTTATGTATTCATTAGTTGATTCTTCTATATGCCCTGACTGGTGATCAAATGGGCAGGCAACCTTGGTGTATGGGGACTATGCTCTAACCAACTGAGCTACCTGGCCTAGGCTGTTTTAACTCTTTAAAAAAATTATTTAGGTTTGCTTTATGGCTTAGCATATTTTCTCTCCTAATAAACACATCATGTGCACTTGAAAAAATACGTATTCTGCTATTGTTGGGTATACTAGTGCATAAATATCAATTAAGATAGTTGGTAGTATTAAAATCTACTCCAGCTGATTTTATTGTCTAGTTTTTGTATTGATTGTTTAGATGCTCACATCTTCAAATATGATTGTAGAAATGTCTGTTTCTCCTTTAGTTTCTGCCTCATGTATTTGGAAACTGTTATTAAGCACATACACACCTGTAACTGTTTCTTGCTTTTTTTTCTGGTCTATGGGCCATATTTTTCTTCATCTTTGCATGCCTTTTAATATTTTTTTGAAACTGAATGTTACCCATATTGCAATAACTCTGATACTGATTTCCATTACCCACAGCTTGTTATTGTTATTTGTTGGATTATTTTCATGAACTCTAACCCTACCCATCACCCCCCAGTGTTAAGCATCTGCTGACACTCTTCAGGAAAGCACAGCTTTGGATATGCCCACAGTAATTCTAAAATGACAGCGGTACCAGTCAACCCATCTTTCAATAAGCACACCCAGCTATAACACTCCCCTAATATCCATACTCCTCTATTACCTGCAACGATGCTCTGGGGCATAAATTCCTTTAGCAACTAAAGCAATCAAATTGTAGCTTCCTTAAAAGAATAGTTTGTGAGGTAGGTGTTTGAGCCTATATCCTCTTCTATCTTTGTTTTTGTCTCCCCTGCTGTCTCTGGGTTCCATAGAGATTACTTCTTAAGTAGTCTGAGCCAATTATTTAAGTTGTAATCCCCTGTTATACAAAAGACCTACTGATATGGTAGTAAGGTGTGGATTGGGAGGAATCATCATTCTTTAATCCTATGATTAGGTCTCAATAGTTTAGTGGCCAGTGACCCTTGGCTATGAACTTCAGTGCTTTTCAGCTCACCCCCTTCTTAGAAGAGACAATAAAGAAGGAACTACAAATGGGTATTTCCCTGTCCCTACTTTGATTAGGCTCTTATTGATAAAACCCCCGGTTGGTTAAACATCAGTAAAACAGATTTCCTTAAGGACAGACCTTTACTAAAAAGAACAAAAAGTACACTGGCTGGTGTGGCTAGTTGGCTGGAGTGTCATCCTGAATCAAAACATCATGGGTTTGACTCCTGGTCAGGGCACATTACCTAGGTTGCAGGACTAGTCCCTAGTCAGGGTGTGTGATATTTCTCTTTATCTCTCTCTCTCCCTTCCTCTCTCTTTGATATCAACAAATGTATATTTGGGGGGAGGATTAAAAAAAGAGAGAACATGAAGCTCTGAACACATTTTGAATGGTTACTTCCCTGCTCATCAGCACTACTACCCCCAATTCTTCCAGAGCATGAGTAGATTTTTCTCCAATTTTCACCTTGAGAACCTTATGGGTACCTGATAGTAAAACTTATAAAAGCCTGGGGGCCTCCAAAGGCCAAGACTTCACCAGTTTTCATCTCTCAAGCTAGTCTTTGCTCAGTCTCCAGCAATTAGTCAATTACCCTTTAAGTATTCCTACCAGTTGCTGGCTGCAACAGTGGTTTCTAGTCCTGGTAAAGTGTCATTTATTTTTAAAATATTTTATTTTTTTCATTTTTAGAGAGAGGGGAAGGTAGGGAAAAAGAGAGAGAAATAAATATCCATGTGTGAGAGAAAAGAGGGAGAAAGAGAGAGAGAGAGAGAGAGAAACATCAATGTGTGGTTGCTGGGGTCCGTAGCCTGCAACCCAGGCATGTGCACTGACTAGGAATCGAACCTGCGATGCTTTGGTTCACAGGCCGTGCTCAATCCACTGAGCTACGCTAGTGAGGGTGGAATATTTTTCTAATTATATTTTATTCATTATGCTATTACAGTTGTTGACCTTTGACCCCCTCCACCCAGCACCCCTCACTCCCTCAGGGAATTCTCCCCACCATTGTTCACGTCCATGGCTCATGTGTACAAGTTCTTTGGCTACGCCCCTTCCTACACTCTACTTTATATCCCCATGGCTATTCTCCACCTATCTGAACTTCATAATCCCCTCACCTCTTCACATATTTCCCAAAACACCCTTCCATCTGGCACCATCGAAACACTTTTGTATCCATTATTCTGACTCTATTCTTCTTGTTTATTTAGTATGTTTTTTAGATTCAATTATTGACACAGAGTATTAGTAAGTATATTGCTTTTGTAAAAATCCATGTTTTAAGGACAAAAAGTAAGCCATATATTTAATGATTATAATTGACCCTACTGATTTTCCTTACAAATCAATTAATATTAGATCATAAATCATGGCTACCTCTGGTATATTTATAAGTGTATTTGTTCCGATATGTATTGTTATGAGTAGTCAGAATGACAAGAAACTCTTATGTTCCAGGATAAAGTAAATTTAGTAGCTTTAAGAACTTTAAATCTGGGACTTCTGGCCAAGATGGAGGCATAGACACACTGTGCCTCCTTGCACAACCAAAATAAGGATAACAACAAATTTAAAAACAGAAAACAACCAGAACTGACAGAAATCGAAGTGTATGGAAGTCTAACAACCAAGGAGTTAAAGAAGAAACATTCATCCAGACCAGTAGGAGGGGCTGAGACGGGCAGCTGGGCAGAGAGCATTTGTGGCAAGGCATCTGGTGGAGCAGGCACAGTCGTGGCTTGTGGACTGGGCAGCCCCACATTTGTATGCAGATAAACTGGTAGGAACAACTGGGGAGCAATATAGACTGCAAAACCCAGGGTTCCAGTACAGGGAAATAAAGCTTCAAAGCCTCTGACTGAAAAAAAACCTGCGGGGGTTGAAGCAGCAGTGGGAGAAACTCCCAGCCTCACAGGAGAGTTCTTTGGAGAAACCCACAAGGTCCTAGAACACAAACAAACCCACCCACACGGTAGTCAGCACCAGAAGAGCCCAATCTGATTGTGGGTAGCAGGGGAAGTGAATGAAAACCAGCAGAGAGCCAAGCAAGTGGCACTGTTCCCTTTTGGAGCCCTCCCCCAAATATAGAATCAGAACACATGATGCGGTTGCCCTGACCTGGTGAACACCGAAGGCTCTGCCCCTTACTACGTAACAGGCACACCAAGACAAAAAAAAAAATGGTCCAAATGAAGGAACAGATCAAATCCGCAGAACAAATGTAACTAAGCAAAGAAGAGATAGCTAACCTATCAGATGTATAGTTCAAAACACTGGTAGTTAGGATGCTCACAGAATTGGCTAAATATGGTTGCAAATTAGAGAAAAAAATAAAGGCTATGAAAAGTAAAATAAAGGAAAATGTTCATAGGAAACCAACAGTGACTGCAGGAAAACTGGGACTCAAATCAATGGTTTGGAGGAAAAGGAAGAAATAAACAGTCAACCAGAACAGAATGAAGAAACAAGAATTCAAAAAAAAGAGGACAGGCTTGCTTAAGAACCTCTGGGACAACTTACATATTCCAACATCCGAATCATAAGGGTGCCACAAGGAGAACAGAAGTGTAAGAAATTGAAAACTTATTTGAAAAAATAATGAAGGAAAACTTCCCTAATCTGGAAAAGGAAATAGACTTCCAGGAAGTCCAGGAAGCTCAGAGAGTCCCAAATAACTTGGACCCAGGGAGGAACACGCCAAGGCACATCATCATTACATTACCCAAG
Organism: Tonatia bakeri; assembly: GCA_004024845.1. Taxonomy (NCBI): domain Eukaryota; kingdom Metazoa; phylum Chordata; class Mammalia; order Chiroptera; family Phyllostomidae; genus Tonatia; species Tonatia bakeri. The sequence goes on along the minus strand of PVIA01003584.1, from coordinate 2,476 downwards.
ATTAAAATTAAGGAGAGAATCCTAGAAGCAGCAAGAGAAAAGGAGGCAGTTACCAACAAAGGAGTTCCAATCAGACTGTCAGCTGATTTCTCAAAAGAGACCTGACAGGCAAGAAGGGGCTGGCAAGAAGTATTCCAAGTCATGAAAGGCAAGGACCTACATCCCAGATTGCTCTATCCAGCAAAGCTTTCATTTAGAATGGAAGGGCAGATAAAATGCTCCCCAGATAACGTCAAGTTAAAGGAGTTCATCATCACCCAGCCCTTATTACATGAAATGGTAAAGGGATTTATCTAAGAAAAATATAAAAAATATGAACAGTAAAATGACAATAAACTCACAATTATTAACAACCAAACCTAGGAGATGGGGGGAAGATGGCAATCTTGTTGGAGGAATCGTGATCCCCTTCCCCAGTGAACAGGGGAGAATTTGGCAAATCTGAGGAGGAACAGAGCAGGAGAACACCGACATTGCAACACTTATGAAAATAGGGCACCAAAAGTTATCCAGACATTGAATAAACGGACGGTAAGAGAACGGCTTCGGGATAATAAGGGCCCTGTGATAGGCGCGAAGAGTAGGACGAAGCTCCTGGTTCTGTCTCGGGACACCTGGGAGAGCGGAGTCGCCACTCCCTCCCCAGACAACAAGGGTTGACAAACAGAGGCACAGGGGTTGTGAGCACCCACGAACTTCCCGGTGAAGAGTGTGTACCCCAGTCTGCCAGACCAAGGAAGGCCTTGCCATGGAGTTGGAGAACTTGTCATGTGCGCCCATGCCCCCAACCCAATGAGTTTGTGGTTTTAGGGAAGACTGAGACCCCACGGCCGTCAACAAGGGAAGGGTTTCTGGAGCTGGGGTGATGTCAAGCGGGCGCGCGCCCCACCAGGATACCTGACTCTCAAACAGGGAACCCAAAAAAGACACAGTGCTTTGCAGGTTCCTGGGGCCAATGGCGGTGGCAAAGGGAAGTGTGCGACCCCTCCCAAACCCCGGAGGGTGCGTCGTGAACCTGGAGAAGAGACGAGTACTTCTCGCAAACGTAGAGCCCCAGGAGGGGAAGTACTGGACTCCTCCCAGTCCCGTGAACCCGAGAGAGAGGCGGTTGCTTCAATGAACTAGAGCCTGTGGTGGAGAAGTTGGGGGAGGGGGGCGACCCCTTGCCATCTCTGGAGCTTTCCCAAGTCCAGACTGAGACAGCGATCGTTTCTGGGAAAGGCGGGTGGCCAGCTGTGAGACTACCTGAGTTCTGTCTCAGAAGGGTGAAAAGCATTCTAACTGCCCCTCAGCCTGCTTGAGCTGGCAAAAGCAGAAAAACTGGTTTGGCCAGGTAGAAACGAACAAGAGGTTTTCATTTTTTTTTATTTTTATTTATTTTTTATTACACTTCCATTTTTTTATTTTTTTCCCTCTGTGTGTGCTTGACTTCTTTTTTCTTTCTTTCTTTTTTTCTCTTTTCCCCCCCTTAATCCGCTGTTGTTGTTTGATTGTTTGATTTTATCCTGTTTTGGTTTACTAAGCAAATTTTTATTTTTTAACTCTTATTATTTTTATATCTCTCAATTCCTTGTTTCTCTCCCATCCATCCTAGTGCTATTACTTCCACTCCAAATCTCTCTCTCTGCAATCCATCTTCTGTTCTTTTTTGTTGTTGTTGTTTGTTTGTTTTTGTTTCTTTTCCTGCAAATTACTGCAAATTTATATTATCTTTTTCTCTCTTTTCTGACATTTTTTATTTCAATATTATTTTGGGTTTGTTTTTTTTTCTGTATAAGCTTCTTTGCTTGCCTGGTTATACTGTCGTTTGATAGGTTCCCCCTGTTATCTCATTCAAAGTGTGTTGATAATTCACTGTTCCTCACTTTGGTTCCATTAGTACACCACTCAAGATTCTATACTCCTTATTCTTGTTATCTAGATCTCATAGAATCTGACACAAGATTGTTGCTTCAATATTACTGTAAATAAGACTTATTCCATACACTCGTAAATACAACTTAACACCCCTCCCAAAGCACAGCTCACTTCCCACTTCCTTAAACTCTAGTAATGGAGGGGTTATCTATATACTTTCACACACTACTCCTATTTACTATTCTTTATTCCCACCTTACCTCACAATCTGACCTTCCGCAGCCTCACAGCTTTCTAGATCCAACTAACAACCTTTTCCTCCCCAATAAGAGCCTTATCTTCTTTCCATACTTTCTAAAACGTGGATAGTGGGGGTGGAAGATCACGGTTTACACTATATATAGACAAAGGATCTCCCACCTCTTCTCTACTGGCTGCTACTGTAAATATCATAGAATACTGGTTTGCTGTCTTAACCCATTTTGCCTTACTCCTCCAACTGATCACAAAAAAGAGTAGGGGGAAGCTGTGAACACCAGGATACCCAAAAGAGGCTACACCACTGAATCTCACAGGTATTCTACCACAGAAGTTCACACCATAAACACAAGGAACCAGA